>VCJE01001689.1:20181-34758 GCA_024140265.1 Backusella liffmaniae | reverse complement strand
TTTTTTTTTTTGCACATAGGAGGTATACCATGAACCATTGGAGTCGCACGATAGACTTCAAGCTTCGGTACTTTTGGAGGTAGCATTGTTGGTATCTCTATGTTCACCTATCCCAGATATAGGGTCGTTGACCACAACATGTTTACGATTGATGTGCGCAGAATCAAAGATGATTGATGAGGAGATTGAATCACAACAAAGTATCATGACATTCAGTCACAATATTGAAATTTATGAAGATCTTTCCTATGAAGAGCCTATTGTTCAAGGGCTCCGTAAACAGCCATTTGTTGGAAGAAAAGCGCAGCAAAAACGTATACGAAAATATTTGCGCATGATGACTTCATCCACACCGGGAATTTTAAATGCATGGGAGGAGGTATGGAGACGCTGGAAGATACTCACTCAGGTAGTGAGCCGTTTTGGTATGGATAGTTTACGTGATCCTTATGAACAACTGCAGCATCAGCAGCAACTACAACAACAACAACAGCAACAGATAAATTCTCCTGTAAAGAAAATTGGCGGTCTGGTAAGACATGAACGACTTCGAAGTTCCATAGTCAAGACAGCACCTGTTCCGGTGGCACGTATCGAAACAGATGATGAGAAACAAACAGAATGGCAGAATTATACAGGTTTTTTGGCAGCACTAGGTGGAAGTAGACTAATGAATGATTTGGACGATGATATGTCGGATGATGGTAAAAGACGAGGGGTTAGTGATCGTATGTCTATTTCCTCTGCAACTTCTTCGATGAGCAATCCCTTCTCTTTGACGGATCGATTTGTGAGAGAAATGGTTGAATTACTGACATCCGAAAATGTCGTCATTCGAGAGAGCGTAAAGGAGACGCTGGGAAGTGATTTGTCACCAGCATTATACCCTGTCCTTTTTCGCCATCTAGAAAGCGCAATGTTGAGTTGTTTCAACAGTAATGGCGAAGTCTTCCGTGAAGCGAATAATACACTTTTTGTAGAGCAAGCCGTGCTTGTGCTCAAGATGATTCTTGATAGACTGACAGATCCAAGCGACTGTTTATTAAGTGTAGATTTCAGTACATTGGTGTTAAAATTTGCAAATTATATCAACAAACTACCTCATGACAACTATACTGCGATGCGTATTATGATTATGATGTGCCATCTTACAGAGGCATTGATGTCTAGAAAGGAGCAGGTGATTGTACGAGATGATGTAAGAGTGAGAAATAAATTATTGGAAATTATCGTTGAGTGGACAAGCGATTTTACTTTGGTAAGCCCCCCTTTTTTTGTTTTGGAAAATAGAAATACTTGTATTGATTGCCATCATCATCTGATATTTGTTACATTTATCGTAGAGATCAACAAATAAAACGGCTGCTAAGAGCACTTCACCAAATAAGGAGATCCAGCTGGATCTTGATCAATCTTGTTTGAAAGCCATTGCCACAATTGTTCATAAACTTCCATTACAATCGTCAGATCAAAATAGAGACAACACAGATCGCTACCAAAGCAAAAATCGCCTTTTCCAGAAATATTTTACTTTTTTTACACAGATTTTGGACAGATGCCATCGATATGAGGTTAGATATATCATTTTTTTTTTCTTTATATGGAAGAAAGGTGTTTATATGTATGGAAACTTAACACCATTTATCTATAAAGGCCGAATCGACTCTTAGTATCAATTCCGATGCCAACATTGCATTACCACGTCAAAGAGAATTGCACCATTTATCGATCAAACCAGCCGACTCATATCAGTATTGGGGTCCATTAAAGGATACAACTGTTACTGCTTTATCCAACTTATTAAGTGCGAATGTAGATGCAGGTTTGAAATCATCTCTTGCGATGGGTTATCATGAAGACGCACGTACAAGAACAGCGTTTATGCAGGTCATGACAAATATTCTAAATGAAGGTGCTGAGTTTGATACATTGGCAGAAAATATTGTTACAGAGCGTTATGATAAACTTGTAGAGGTAACCTCTACCCCCCATCCATTTATATATAAATAGAAGACTCATTCATTTTATAAGCTTGTTGTTGAATCAGATATAGAAGTCGCATTATCACTTTGTACTGTTTGCCCTTCGGGTGATGCTGCTGGTGTTGCAGAAGTTCTCTTGCATACTTTTGAGTCTAGAAATAAAGTACTGGTTTTACTTAAATCATTGATCGAACGAGAAGTATATTCTACAGGTAAGAGACCATATAACAATAAGATTCATTGTATATATATACTAATACCAACTCTACATTATGCAGAACAAGAATCAACACTATTTAGAGGAACTACGATGACTACTCGTTTACTTTCGATCTTTGCCCGTCGTATATGTGTGGACTACATTCGTCTAACTCTTCAACCTGCTATGGAAGCGATCAATGCACTACCAGAAGATCAGTTAACCTGGGAAATGGATCCTCAAAAAATAGGACCCAATGAAAGTGTTCAAAAAAACAAACAAAATGTGTGTCATGCTACAGGCATATTCTTGGATGCTATTTGTGCTTCTGCAAGTAGTGCGCCAAAGTAAGTTGTTTTTTTTTGTTTTTTTAAAAAAAAATAAGGATATTGCATTAAGGTACGGACCAAAACTCAACTTTTTTTTTTCTATTAGATTATTCCGTAAACAACTCTCCTTTATTGTTGAAGCTGTCAATAAGCGATTTCCAGACGCATCCAAGACATCTGTGGGTGGCTTTGTATTTTTAAGATTATTCAATCCCGCTATTCTTACACCTGAAACATCAGGTTTCTCTAAACAGGCACTGCCCAAATCTAAAAACACACGCAAGTTACTTTTACAAGCGACTCGCATGATGCAAAATTTAGCAAACAACATCATGTTTGGTGCCAGAGAAACACATCTGATCTCACTCAACGATTTTATCACTGCCAATCTTTACAGAGTCGCCAATTTCCTTCGCGAAATTTCGCTCTCCTCTCCCGGAATGGATGCCACCGAAGTAAAAGCAAGTACACGTGGTGTACGCATGGACCCTACTGCTTATGCTAGTCTGCATCGCTACCTTTCTGATAATCTAGATAGAATTTCACGTGAATTATCGGTTAGACGATCAAGAACAAGTGATGATACACAAAAGATGCTCGAATTAAAACGTACCATGGATAAATTATCTAATTTATTGGCACAGCTTGGCCCGCCAAGTGAGCAGGCACACAAGGAATTCAATGCTGCAAGAAATTATGCACTTGTCAACACAAATAACCATTATAGTGAATTCATACGCCGGAACAAGCATCGTGATTTGAGTTATATCAATTCACTCAATATATTTTATAAAGGCGGTGTTTCTCGTGGTGGCCGACCTGTATTTTATGTGATTAGTCGTCATGTACGAGGCGAAAACTTTGATTTCGAGCTTCTCATCTATTACATGCTTAGAGTGAGTGAACATATTAAAAGGAAAGGGTCGTTATTTATTTTTAAATTGTTTTAGGTAATGGAGCCATTCCTTAATCATCCTTTTGAGCTGTTATTTGACCTGAGTTGCTTTGGTGAAGATAATGAAATTCCAGTTCACTGGCTCGCCCAATTCTTTCAACTTGTATTCAGTGAACTGAATGATTATTTGGTGACGCTCCTCCTTTTCAATCCAAACTTCCACATGCAGCGCTATATTCGTAAATTGCCTCGTACACTTACCAACAAGCTGGTAAAAAGAACGCGTTTTGCTATCACTATCAGTGATTTGGATGATTACATATCACCTTCTGAAGTCAAGTTACCCAAGCAAACATGTAAGTGCTCAAAGAGGGGAAGTTGATCTTTTATATTCATATATTTTCTGTAAAAGATGAAATCGAAAAAGAAATGGGCATGGTGATCAAAAGTGGATACCTGGTCTCCAATTTTAAGAACCTGGTTCCTGTAAAGATTAAAATTGGATCCGAGCATTTGCAAGTCTTGACTGTAAGTGTATTCCATCTTTATTTCATTTGCTGTAAAAGCTAATAGCCCTATTTTAAAAGATCCGTGAACAAGAAATTTTCTGGAGTTTAAATACTGTACTGAATAATGTCTTTTATATGACCGATCTCGTTGATATCTTTTTACCTGCTATTCCACCTAGTAAAAAATCACCAACTGAAGGCGAAATACATATATCTTATGATAATGGAAAGTCTACTTTAATCTTGTTGGTTCCCAACCGAGAAGAGGTTCACAAGGTACTTTATTATATACATTTTTTTTCCCGTTATACTTATCTTATATATATAGTTTCTGTTGCAACGTAAAGAGAACTTTGATTCCAACATCAAACCCGAAAATCACGGTATTAGACCAGCAGATGTTCCAGGACGTATTCTTAATATGGCATTACTTAATATTGGAAGTGACGATCCAGGACTTCGTTTGGCAGCTTATCATCTGCTCTATTCACTCTCTATATCATTTAGATTCTCTGTTGCGCATCAGTTGATGAGTGCTAGAGGTAAATTATCATTTTTACATCTATGTATGCGGCCACTGACATTATCTGAAACCATTTTTCTAGACTTGTGTATACCTTTTAATAGTGTTAATTTTACCAGAAGAATCAGTGAAAACTTGGCTGCAAGTGAAGCCCATCTGACGCTTGAGTTTTTGAATGAATGCATTGTTGGGTATAATAGATCAAGCACAGAGCCAGCTAGACAACTGTTAACTTTAGAATATATGGTGCCTTGGTTAAGGAACCTTGTCCTGTTTATACATATGCCAGTGAAAAAAGAAGCTTCGAAGGTCAAGGATGTGATTCGATCTCTTATTGTGATAACGGCCGAAAAATCAGAGGTGAGTAATAAAATGAGCTGTTTTTAACACATGGATCACTCATCTTTTGTATATATATATATTTTAAAGGCTTATCAACATATTCAAAAGAATATTTGGAAGACTTTGGGCCAAGTTGAAGAACTTCATAATTTAGTTTTAGAATGTATGATTCAGTATTGTGTAGAAAATGGCATTGGATCCGAACAAGCTGAGTCTGTAGCAGATACGATTGTCACCATGGCCTGTAATTCTATTCGTGGAAAAATCATTAGTCGAACCAGAAGAGTGCTTCAAGGCACATCACAAAATTGTTGTGCCACTTTGGTGAAGCACCCAGCTTGGGTTGAAATTGCATGCCTGATAAGATTCTTACTCATGATCTCTTTCTACTCGGATGATATCGAAAAGCCGTATGTGGCTGAAGTGTTCCATATTGTGTCTTTGGTTTTATCAAATGGTCCGACTCTTATTCGTTCATCGGTGCACGAACTTGTGGTCAATACCATTCATGCTTTGGTGACCAACAAGTCAATTGACTCTGAAAACCGAAAGAAGCTCAAGTATGTTTTGGATGATGTTTGCGATGGCAAGTACCGTGTTCATTTCGGTTTAAACAAATCATACGCCAATTCTTTTACTATTACTGAAGAAACCATGTCGGATAATATTGAGTTTGTGAGCTTGTCGTCGTTGGAAATTATTGTCAAGTTGTTGATGGAAGCCATTAAATATGCTGCGCCTAATTTAGGTAAAAAAAAAAAGCCACCCATCTCTATATTATAAAATACATCCCGATATTGACTAATATATATATTTAGATGTTGCAAATACATGGCGTGCTCGCTGGATGAGTCTTGTAACAAGCATGACTTTCCAATTTAATCCCGCTCTACAGTCACGTTCGTTTGTTATTTTGGGCTGCCTTTCTCAAGATGAAATAGACGATGACCTGTTGTTCCAAATCCTAGTGGTCTTAAAGAATGATTTAGCTCGCTTTGATGAATCGAAACCTCATTTGGTCGTCAGTATTTTGATGTGTCTTACCAACATTATCGACAGCCTTCCTGCCACATCAAGATATATAAAACCCATATTTTGGATGGCTATTTCGTTGATCGAAATGAACCATACGATTATATTCCCTTATGCAGTGAATCTTTTGCATACTATTCTGCGTACGTTGGATACCCATAAATGCTTTGACTACAATTCCTTGGAGTCTGTCCTTATGGAGGCGCGTGAACCGTTTGATCCTATTGCGGACGAAATTGATAAAAAGATTGGACTCAGCTTCAAAACCCAATTTTCATTTGCAGTGGCTGGTATACTCCTGCGAGGCTTTAAACATGCAGATGCTCGTGATGCTGTTTTTATGTGTCTTACCACTTTCCTAGAAATCGAATCTAAAAATGCCCCACATCCCAATATAATTGACCATACTTGTCTAGGCTATCTCTGTGGTCTTTTACCTTTTGCTGCCAAGAATGATGTTCTCCGTGAGCTGTTACGCTTGGCTGGTATTACAGAGATTGAAGCTGAAAGCATTGATACTAAATGGGACATCTATTCAAAGATTTGGCGGGTCATTGATATCCCAAATAATACAAATGGTATTCTTTTGGTATCTTTCTTGGTAGGTATGCTAAGTCTAGCAGAGAATGAGGTTGAGCGGCTGTTCCTTTATGGTTTCCTTTCAAGAGCTGCGGTTTCAACTCCAGAGGTTTTTGCCTTAGTGTAAGTATTAGCTAAAGGAAAAAAAAAAAGTGATTGTATGATATATTCAGATGACTTATATACGTCTATATCATATAGTTATGATTCTTTGGTACCAAAAATGAACGAAATTGTTGTAAAGAGTGAACATGTCGCCCTGATTGAAGCTGTTAAAGATATTCTTTTGACTGCCTGTCATGAACCTGCTTTCCATTCTAATGAAAAGACACTTCAACACAAGCGCTGTTTGGGCGAAATCGGATTCTCTGCTCTGGGTGAAACTAACTTTGGCTCTATGAATACCTCTACTGTTATTAGTGCAGGATTGGCAAGTGATTTGCTGCAAATGTTGTGTGAAAAATAATACTTTTTGAGAAAATATACCCTTTCATTAAATTGCCCTTATTTAAAAGTCAAAAAGTTCTTGTCTTCGAAAAACGAAATGAAAACAGGAAGTCATTACATATGATAAGAACACGAGGTTATTCATTTTGATATTTGATATTTGCTATTTTCGATAGTTTTAGTGAAATTTGACACCTTCCAAGTCTAATATCAAATGTACTGATTGGAAAATATCTGGAATACTGACTTCAATCAAGAGGTTGGTACAATAAAAAAGATGAGCGAATGGTATAGCGTCGTAAATATTTATTAATACTGATAGTAAGGACTGCTGACACTCTTCAATGCCATAAAGGTCGTTTTAAGGTCGCCCATATTTAAAATCCATAAATATATAAACCATTCACATATATGATAGTATGTTCTCAAAATAGTTAAATTTTTTGAAATAAAGAGTGTGGTAAAAACCTCGTTTGTAAAATATGAACATAAAAACAGTGATATTACTATCCTCATAATATTATAAAGGGATAAAAGGGTACAATAACGTTGTATAAGAATATTAAAAGTCGGCTGTTAATAGAACCTTATTTTTTTACTTGAGAATAAAGACATACTTGCATTAGGTATGTGAATCGATGAAGAGTGGCCAACATGACATTATTTAAGGATTTCTCCCAGCACGTGACAACTCGTCGTGCTATCAAAAAAAGCTGTTATTCCATGAATTGTACATTCAGTAAACTCTGTCTCTCAAATATTTTGTTTGTTTTAAAACAAGTATACACACGAAGACCATCCCTTTCTTCAAAAGGTACTTTGTAACATATTAATTCCGAAATCAAATAAAAAAAATATCGTTCATGCTAAAAAAAAAAAGCTTAAATTGTAAAAACAAAATCATATCATCAAAAAGCAACTCACCATCACCTGTTCTCACACGCTCACATTCCAGAATGTA
Organism: Backusella liffmaniae; assembly: GCA_024140265.1. Taxonomy (NCBI): domain Eukaryota; kingdom Fungi; phylum Mucoromycota; class Mucoromycetes; order Mucorales; family Backusellaceae; genus Backusella; species Backusella liffmaniae. The sequence continues at coordinate 26,960 of VCJE01001689.1, read as the reverse complement.
TAATATTAACGGAGTTCTAACCCACTGTTGAACAACTCATGCAGTTCAAGAACCCACCATTTTATAAAAACAAATCTATTTACATTTTGACATGTTCAAATAAAAAAAGGCGGGTACCAATCAAATCCAAGAAAATGTAAGAAAAAAAAAAGAGGAGGAGGACAGGCATAAAGGTGTGTATTTTTTTTACGCCAAGTTTCCATTTTAGAACAATGCAATTTTTTTTCCATTTAATTTGTTTTTCTTTTAGGATACTTGCATCTCTTTCTTTTTTCCTTTTCCCACCAAACAAAAAATTAAAATGTCTACTTTTCTCGAAACTAACGAGCTCTCTCATTTTTTATCAAACACGATTGAAGAAGAACCAGAAGAATATGATTTACCAGGTCGTCTCATGCGTCAATGTTCCATCTCTTCTGTGAACAGTGGTCAAGTGGATCCTCTGTGTGGTCAAGTAGTTGGGCAGGATATCTTGGTTGCTTTACTCGATCGACCTAACGAGATGAAAGATCTGATGTCTAGAAACGGCCAGTTTTATAACACCTTGGAAAACTACATTACTGAAACGCAAGGAAGCGTCGCTTGGCAGCGTTTCGAAACCATCCTATATAAATCTCGTGAGAAAATGACAGATCGTAGCTGGGTGGCAAATATCAGCCTTTTTTTAGTACACAGTCCAGTATTTATATCTAAATTCAAAGAAATTGTTGGCTATAGAGAAGATGATGATGAACAGCTTCCTACTCGTCGATTAAGCATAAGCTCCGTGGGTGGCCGACGTCGTGGCAGTAGAAGATATTCAAATATGAGCTTCCAAGACGTTTTTGAGTCAAATCAAGAAAAGTTGATGTTTGAAGAGAGGTCCTCCTTTGCAGATGGCATGTTTGAGCAGCAACAGTTTTACCAACAGCCAAATGTCACGAGACGTCGTTCATCCTGCTACTCTATCCAATCGGAACCTCACCCTACTTTTGTTGACTTCAAGATTGATGAGCTTGATGAGGCGCAAGTCAATGGTGATAGTGAAGATGACGATCACTTGGAAGACCTTTTAGAAGACAGTGATGATGACGATGATGTAATGGCTCCTCCCGACCTGGAACAAAACACGTACGGTCAACACCGCCGTCCCCGTTCCCATGAAAATACAGATCTACTTGCACTTCGAGATCACCCGTCGTTTCAAGCCAATCTTCCCTCAACACACGGAAATTTTTTTCGTAAAGCACAACAGCTTGTCTCCTTTTCACCGTCGTCATCGCACTTTATGGCGACGGCGCGACGCAACTCAATCCTGCAAGATGAAATACCGTCAAGTCCGGTTGCTACAGGTGGTGAACCCCGCTTTCAGATTTGTGCAGATGCAGAGGAGGAGGCACATGGCGGTTTGGCCGGTCTCATATGCGCAACGCGAAGAGAACAGCCTGACGATATAGTTTGGCTGGATAGTGTGATGGAGGCGTTAGAAGGCTGGCCTGAATTGGTTGACCAATTACATGAAATAATTGAAGAATCCCTGGAGGAGGAAAAAACAAGTCTTTTCAAGTAAAAAAAAAAATCCGAACAAGAAATGACAACTTGTTATTTTAAAGTTCAGCATCCAATAAAGTTCCAACTTTAATTGAATTAAAGTCCTTTTTTGTTTTGTTTTTCGTTTCAATGGCATTCACGTCATATTAAATTCGCGTTTTGTAGAAGAAATTAACAGTAGAGACAGATGTATAAGACAATATGATACTAGCAATAATAACAATATAAATCAACCATGGTTCAAGTGGAAGACACCTAGCAATTAGATTGATATTTAGTTTATTAATATGTATTTTTATGCAAAAGTCTATAATTAAAGCATGAGTGTAAAGAAAAAAGCCCACTGGATTAATTAAACTATTTAAAAAACTAAACAAGTTAAATTGATATGAACTTTTTTTTTGAGTCAAAATACGTTATATGTATAATAGTTTTATTTATATATTTATTTTATTTATTCAAACAATAGGGCGATATAAAATGGCAATAGATAAGGTGACATGACAAGATCTCTCTAAGAGAGATATTTGATAGAAGGGGGGCATAAATGAATGGAATTAAGAAGTGAAATAGAATCACTACAAAAATATATAAAAATAAAACAAATAAAAGATAGATCGATTATAATATCAAAAAGTATATAAAGGGTGTGGGTATTTCAATCTATCGAGATCCCATAAAACCAGGAATCCAAGAGTTACGCTTGTCGCGTTTCTCGCTAGGAGAAGCAGGTGTAGTCTCACCATTCTCAACAACAGCGCCGCCACCACGAAGAGGCTTAGCTACGCGACCAAAGTTCAAGGCCATGGAGGTCTGGGACTTTTGTGTACGTGCTTGTTCAAGGCGTTCACGCACGGCTTGGAGTTGAGCTTCAAACTTTTGATTCTGGTTGATCAGCTTCTCTTGGGCGTCTTGCAAGAGAGCTTCAAGACTTTGGATGCGCTCGTTGCGGGCAATGAGTTTACGCTCGGCAAGGGCGACTTCCTTCTTCAATGAGGAGTTTTGTTCAACAAGCTATTATTATATATATTAATAAACAGTCTCTTTTCATCGTGGCATTTTTTTTTTTACCTGTTTCTGGACGTTTGTCAACTGCTCCAAATTACGTTCCAAAAAGGCCATCTTCTTTTGCTGAGCCTTGTTATTACTTGCTCTAAGTACATTGTTATATTGCTCACGTGTCTCATCTAATGACATCTCGAGCTCAACCACCTTCTCACAACGTGTTTGAAGGTCACGCATCAAGACCTTCTTCATGGTCTCAAAGTCAGCCAATTCCTTGGCCATGCTCTTGCGCATACGCTCCAATTCCTTTTCACGTTCAGACAAGTCACCGTTTTGGGTTTGGAAGGGTTGATCAGAGAGGGCGGTTTGAAGTTGATCGTTAGCATCCTTAAGATCGGAAAGGGAAGCAGTGAGTTTATGAAGGTTATCGTTCTTTTGGTTGATTTCTTCCTTAAGGTCTTCAATTTCCTTTTGCTGTGTTTCCTTCTTGGATGCATATTGTGCCTCCAATTTACCCTATTCATAAAGTGAATACACAAGTTTATGCAAAAATTTACTATTTTTGAATTACCTTCAGAGTGGAAATAGTATCTTCCATGTCTGCGTTCTTTTGTGCAGCGGCCTCTTCTTCGGCAATGGTCTTATCCAAAAGTTCTTCGTACTCTTGTTCAAGGCCACCAAGGCGACCTTCAAGTTCGACCTTCTTTTTGTCGAGCAACTCCTTGTCGTAAGTGAGATCGTTGATGGTCTTGGTGTGCTGATCCAACAAAATCTTGGACTCGGCAAGGTCACGACGAAGTGAGACCAATTCATCCATGCTCAAAGAGCCATGACCCTCGGTTTCAATCTTGTGGAGAGATTCACGGATCTGGCGTTCCTTGTCATTGATTTCACCCTATAAATATGATACATTAGTATCGACTATGTAAAAATATATACATGTAGAAACACTCACAGATGGATCCAACTTGAACATAATTTGGGCCAATTTTTGGGCCTTCTTCTTCTCCTTTTCGCTATCAACGTTGTCCTTATGAGCCAAGCGGACTTCAAGAAGATTCTTCTTGAGCTCATCCAATTCAGAAATGAGCTCTTGATTAGCTTCCTTCAATGAGTCTACATTGATGGCATTCTCCTTGCTCTCATACGAGATCTTTTGAAGTTGCAAACGAAGCTCGCTCAATTCAGATGTCATTTGCTGATTCTCCTTTGTGACGGAAGCCTCCTGCTCCTTGTAGTATCCCATCTCCTCCTTCAAGCCTTCAATCAGCTTCTCGCGCTTTTCCAACTCTATTTCTTTTTCGGCGATTTGGTCCATCAGTTCATTCTCACGCTTGAGCAGTTCCTCGCGTTCGTCCTTTTCAAGAACCACGGCGGGTGTGCTGGGTCTGGAGCTTTCATCTGCAATAGCAGATGCCTTGAAATTGGATGCGGGAGGCAAAGCCGAATAATCGCCCTTGGTGATCTTATCCATGGACACCCACTTATCTTCAGGGACGGTGTTACCACCACGCCAAATGTTGACTTCGCCTTCAAGAGCGGCAATGTAGGTCTGGAAGGTCATGGTCTCGGACTTGACCTTCTTCAAGAGGGCCTTGAGCTCAGCAGGGGACAGATCAGAATTGACCTTGGCCTTGTTCTTGATGCTCTTGGCACGCATACCGAATCTCAGGGTAGAGATGGTTTCGGCTTCATTGAAAGAAGATGGGGAACAGTTAATAATAAGAGTGGTTCTAGAGTTACCACCAAGAGATTCTTGCAAAATACGAGTCAACTTTGAATCACGATAAGGGATGTGACTTGACTAGAAAAAGGTTATGTGTTACCCATGTGAATGTATTGTACAAAAAACACAAAAGTGTGGTTTTTTTTTATATGTATTTGTATTATATACATATGTTTGTTTACTTGTAATCAGCAAAAACTTACTTTTCCGTCTGTCAAAGAGTTGATAACCATTCCCAGAGCTGTCAAGGATTTGTTGATCTTTTTGGCTTCTTCTAAAGTCTGACCAGAGGCACCGGTCTTTCCTACTTTTTCGGAACCAGCCAAATCGACAAGGTAAAGCTTACCACTCTTGGCAGCACCAGTGTCAAGGTTCTTTTGGGTGATGGTAATCACCACAATAGAGTGAGAACGGGAACTCTCAGCATTCATATCTTAAAAGGAAACGAGCATATGATTTAGCAAAAAAAAAAAAAAGTCGGCGATCCAAAAAAAGGGAAGGCACTTACTGGTATAAGCAACAACACGGTTACTGCTACCGTTCTTCATAGCTTGGTATACTTCATCAGTATTAGCGACATAAATTTCGTAAAGACCTTTGACATAAACTCCGCGTGTTTTGTCCTCATGAATAGCCAAATTGTCAGCGGAAGCTACGTATAAAAAAAAGGAACATTTTAATTATCATTTTATTAATAATATACATCTAAACTTACGGTTAAAAAGATCTCTAACTTTTTCCATATAGATTTCCATATAAGAGACCTTCACAGTGAACTCAATATTGCTAGGTGCATCGTTGATACTTGTGAAAATCTGTTCAATAATACGAGGGATGATACCCTTTGTTTTTTCGTCATCGATGTCCGCACCCTAGTAAGTGCAAAAAAAGAAAAAAAAAATTAGTATTCAAAGGAACCAGGAAAAACCTTAATTTTTATAACACAAACCATCATTGTGAACGTTTTACCGGAACCAGTTTGGCCGTAAGCGAAAACAGTTCCGTTATAACCTGCAGTAACATCTGGTTTCAAAATAATATATTAGACACATGTCGTTGTCATGGTAACATTCAAATATATATATATATATATATATATATTTACCATCTACAATGCTCTTGATAGAATATTGGAAAACATCATTCTGAGGAGTGTTCATGCCAAAAATCTTATCAAAGGCATAACTACTTGTAGTCTCTCCCTACAGTTGTCATGTGAGTCAAGATGATGAAGATGAGGCTATTTCTTTGTTTCTTATTTAAATAAAAACGTAGTGTTTACCTTGATCTCAACTTGGGTTCCATCTTCGTTAACGTCGATGATAGGAACACCACCTTCTCTCACTTCGAGCGAGTTTTGTGGACGGAAACGACACACTACTTTGATGTTGTTTCCTGACATATTTGCTTATTTCCCTTTGTCTTTTTTTATGTTATTAAACAGTTCAAAAAAGTGTAAAAGGAAAAAAAAAGGGGTGGCGAGTAAGAGAAGCACCAGGCAGCGAGGAGCTTAAATAATAAGTGCGTACAAACCAAATTAAACTCAGGTTTAATTTCTGAATCAACCAAAAAGCCTCTCTTTTGATGCAACCCATCATGTGAGTTGTTGAAGAAAAGTAATGACTTTTTATAATACGACTATCTTGTTTGAATGCCATTATTGTTTTTCTCCGTTTTAACTCTCATCCCTTATGTTATGTCCTGCAGTCACTGACATGACAATGGAGTGACTGATCTAACTGCTTTACTACACTTACTATACCAAACACTGATGCTATTACTACTAAAATAATAAGCTCAATAAGCTCAGTTAGATTGCAGCATCCTGGTTACGCCTTATTATATTGCTTCTCATTCGGAAAGAACATCTTACCTTCTCTGATAGGGGGTATCTGATCCACATCTCTTTTACATGAACAGGTACTGTTGTAGTTAAACTTTAAAAAAGATCTTGTGGTCACATACTATACTATTGATACTTTAGGATATGCGGATAAACACTTTATTTATATGTGATATCCAGCAGGTATTTATTTTTCTTGCTCTTACTAATATCATCATAAGTGTTATTATGATCAATAATAGAATAAATATCAGCACAGACACTAAACAAATAAATCTGTCAATTTTTTTTTCTTTAATAATAACAAGGAGTTGTTCCTATAAATAAAAATAGAAACATTTTTTATGTAATAAAGAGAGATAATTATCAAGGAATGGTATTTTTCTTTCCTATTAGTAATACATAGAGGCTATTGAGTGTATTATATACCTTTTTCATATAGCACTCCAAATTTTATCATATATAATAGATATAATCCCAGAATATGGTTGTGGCATATCGTCTATGACAACTAAAGGTGGCACAGACATATTTTTTAAACTAGTGAAAATGATATAATGTATTAACCTTAAAAGGCATTATCATTCTTCGCCAGCTTTTAATTAACTGTTGTTTAAATAACCCCTTTCATTTTTCCTGTCAAAGTAGAAAAGAATCCACTATCAAATTCACATA
>VCJE01001686.1:35477-53417 GCA_024140265.1 Backusella liffmaniae | reverse complement strand
TTTTTTTTTTTTTTTTTTTGTTTTTTAATAATAATTGAAAAAATCACCATTATATGACAGATATTATATCAATTTCTCATCCCTCAGAACCAAAGCAATCTTCTAATAAGAAACAGGGTCGCTTGGGTTCATACAACCTGTTACATACTTTAGGAGAAGGTGAATTCGGAAAAGTTAAACTGGGTATCCATAAAGAGACAGGACAAGAAGTAGGTTTTTTTTTGAAAAAAAAAATCGATATAATTTAGAATTGCAACTCATTTACATATTCTTTAATTAAATTTGAAACGATTTTTATAACAAGGTTGCTATCAAACTTATTAGAAAAGATGGTGAAGGAGCAGAAAGCCGTATAAATAAAGTAGAGCGTGAAATATCAGTATTAAAGGTAATAAGTTTTTTTTGCAATCATCTCCATTATATCTTTAGATTTATCAAGAAAATCTTATAATATTCTTGAGTAGACTTTAAGACATCCTTATATCGTCAAATTGATCAGTGTTGTTGAAACCGAGAAATACGTGGGCATAATTTTGGAATATGCATCAGGTAGATTTACTTCAACCAAATTATAAATTTAACTAACTTATCCCCTGCTAGGTGGCGAATTATTTGAATATATTCTGGCCCATCGATACCTCAAAGAAAAAGATGCAAAGAGATTCTTTGCACAATTAATTTCAAGTGTGAATTATATGCATAAAAAAAAAGTTGTTCATCGTGATCTAAAATTAGTAATGTATCAAAAAAAAGTACTCCTTTTAACCCACTTTTTTCGATTTATTTTCTGTTACCATTAATTTATTTTTATAACTAACCTACGGATTTATTTTAGGAAAACTTATTACTCGATAAGAACCGAAACATTGTAGTAACTGATTTTGGCTTTGCAAATCAATTTGCCTTTGCAGAAGATGATTTAATGTCGACAACTTGTGGTTCTCCTTGCTACGCTGCTCCAGAGCTTGTTGTCAATGCTGGCCTCTATGCTGGGTCGGCTGTTGATATTTGGTCTTGCGGCGTCATATTGTATGCTATGCTTTGCGGTTTTCTGCCATTTGATGATGATCCATCAAATCCCGATAGCGATAACATAAATCAACTCTATCGATACATCATGTCTACTGATTTGGTCTTTCCTTCCCATGTCTCCGTAGATGCACGCGATGTACTTAAAAATATGCTTGTACCTGACCCCTCTAAGCGTTGCTCACTGGATTATATCATTAATCACCCTTGGATGGAAGAATATCGAGTTGCGATTACGAAAGGGGTCTCTAAAATCGAAGCCGAATATAGACATACAATTAAAAAGGCGCCCAATTTTATCGGCCAGCCAAAGACGATTGCCAAAGATGAGCCCCCTACGAGAAAAACCCATATTCCTACTGCTACCAGAGATCGTTTTGCCCCAGTTGCTAATGAGGATTACCTTGTAAATAAGAACAGAGTACCTGGACGTGCCTCACATGTTCCATTGTCAAGCAAACTATTCTTGTCAGATAAGTCAGACGACGATTCTAAACAACAAGAACTAGAATTATCTTCCAACACTATCCCTAGCTTTATTACACGAAAGCCTGTTAAAAAAGATAGTGAATTCATTAATTCATCAAGCCTAGAAGCTTCTAATTCTACTCCAGTATTGTCAGAAGAAATACCCTCCCTATCTCTTGGTAGTATCCGTAAAAGCCAACGTGGTGTTCCCGCTGCGGATAGATTCCTAAGTTTCTTCACAGGAAAGAGTAGCTCTACAGCACAATCCACCTATGAGGAGCATGAAGATGAAGCTATTGAAGCAAAAACCACTAGTATTAACAAGGCAGAAAATGAAAACCAAGAAAACCAAAAAGGAGAAGGAGATAAACAAGAAGAAAATGAACCAATAGCAGCAATTGAAGAACAAGATCAAGAAGAAGTAGAGGAAGATGGAGACGAGAACAGAACCCATTCAGTAGCTTCTTCAACTATCGGTGCTTCTAGCTTGACGCAGTGTCCATCGCCAACCATTCAAGCAGAAGAAAGTCAACCATCGCCTCTTCTACTTCGAGCACATTCTCCATTAGAGGACATATCAGAAGTTCCAAGTTCCCAGAGCGCACTTTCTGTCGATCTACCCCAAAAACGCTCTTCTTACAATGCACAGCTAAGTAGCAGCATTAATGAATCTAGACCGGATGACAATTCATCTATTTCCAGTGGAGGCCATCGTTTTTCTAGTACAAGGTCATCTATCCTTGCAGGAAATAATTCTGGTGTTAATAGTAACAGCATCATATCTTTTAGAGATGTAAACGGAAATAGGGCCCGTAGAATGAGCTCAAAGACAGAAAGCACTACATCATCCAATGCAGTCGTATTCTCACGTGCCTCTGTTGAGTGCAGACCTAGTACTCGTGAAGAAAACATTGTACCCAAACCTTCTGCTTCCACTCGTCTTGCAAAGACTGCTGTGGGCCATGCTATGGGCGACGGTGGACGCAAAGCTATGGCGGCTGTTAGAAAAAGCATTTACAGAAAGAACAAGCCAGGGGCAGAACCCACCAAAAAGAATGAACCTCTTATTTCTTTTAATCGTGCTCGTTTTGAAGAGCAACCAGTAGTGGCTTCCAGAAATCGAACTCTTCTATCACATGCAGCTAAAGAAGACACCATCTCAAAGAGATCAGGAAATAAAATGATTGATTGGATCAAGAAAAAATCACATGGTAAAGTTAAATACTTTTTTTTTTTCTGTAACACTACTAATAAAATATGTTCATTTTTAGCAAAAGATGCCAAAAAGGAAGCATCTCCAGTCAAGGATCGTAATAGTCTGCCTGCCCCTGCAGTATCGAAACCTACGGATCAGTCAAACCCAACATCACCTTCTACCGAAACGACACGAGTTTCAACTACAGAGAGAAACACTACCAAGACTAAACCCAGAAGAACAATGGTCCCTGTTCTTGCAAAATCGAAGCCTGCACCTGAACCAGAAGCAAGCCGCTCTATTCAGCGTGCCTCCAGTGGTGACCAAACTGCCTTGGCTGCTGCTTTGGAGAAGGAGTCCACATTTGATGATTCTCATCTTAGTATTCACACCGGCGCTGTTGACAAGGCTGCCCTTACATCACAGGCACCAGGTGAAGTAATTAAAGATATCACCCGTATCCTTCAAATTCTTGGTATTGCCATTCATTCTGAAGGACGATACAAACTCATATGCTGTCGTCGAAAATCAAAGAATGCTCCAGCCTCTACTAATGAAGATAGCTCCAGTTTCTCTGATGACGATATCACATCTCAGTCTAATTTGGAGCCTATTTATGGTGATATCTCTATCGATAAAGGAGAGGAAATTCGTTTCACAATCGAAATGTGTCGCTTCCGCAATCTGCCTGGACTTTATATTGTGAATATGAAGAGAGTCAGAGGAAATGCTTGGACCTACAAGTTCCTATATCATAAATTGATTGATCTTTTGAATGTTGGAAATAGTGGTTATATCACACAGTAATATTCTAATCACCTTATTAATCGAAATCCCCCTTCTTTTTTTTTGGGGAAGGGGAAAAAGAAAAGAGTAATGGGTATACCCACTAGTAATTATATAATATTTAGAGATCAAAATCATCAGCTACCTCATTAAACGAATAAACTATATATATATATTAAAAAATATCAACTACTTTTATAAACTATAATTAAATCAAAGCTTTTTGCTAGTAATGAACAGTGTATAAATACGCGTATCTAGACTTTCTAGCTCGATATTTCATAGTTTTGTATACATATTTTCGAAAACCTAAACTTTCGAACATGAGAGCTGGATTACAAGTAACTCATTAAGCTTACTTATTACGGATATATACAAGTAAAGTAACTTATCGGTTTAGCTGAAATAAATATATATAGTAGTTTTGAATTTCATAGCTAATATGATAAAGATCAAGAAGTTCAATAATGTAAAAGAAGAACTTGGTGAGGATAAAAGTTAGAAATTTAGTTACCACAAAGTACCTATTATATTAAATAAATCGACTGTTTCAATGAATATTCATAGAAAGTAACTGTAGGCCTTTGAATGCATTTTTATTGTTCTATATTTTGACAAAATTGTGTTCTACAATACTTTTTAAATATATTTATGCTCTCTCATGTATGTTAGTTTGTCCTGCCTTGGGATGCATATTATAGCCACATATGCCATTTAGATTTTTTTTTTCGCTGCACATTTAATAGATAACATTTATTTATATTCGATTGAATACGTTATTATTGATCTGATGCATTTGATCAAGAAGATTTCCATGTACCTTCCTCCGATCTGGTAAACGTTGTAGCATGGAAATAAGTTGAATGCTTTCAAGCAGAGATCAACCAAAAGTATATATATATTCTGCCAGTTTAATTGCGTGATTCAAGCTATTAGATATGGAAATGTTTCTGTGTATGAATAGCCATGTCGTAAATAAAACTATTGAGAGCAGGCTAATTCGAAATGAAGAATAAAAATATGCACAAATGTCATAGTAAAATAGTGGGTGATAAAATTCCCGGTCGTTGATAATCAAGGCTAGCATTATTTTGTTAAAAGTAGGTGTATTTCAAGATACAAAAATTATAAGAGCAGTAATAGATTATTATTAATAAGTGATGTATGTAGTAAAGAGATGATAAATACAATAATAAGGGGGTTATAGATAAATTACATTATTAGTGTTTAGATTGGTATTCTTTTCGTAATTTAGCAATGGTATTCATTCGTGCATTCTTTGCATAGAGCTTTTCGATGGTCCTCATAAATTTATTATCGTCTGGGACAGACATTGTTGAACCAAGTATTTCCATACAAACATCCAAATCAGAAGCTAGCAATTTTTCTATATAACAATTTAAAATCTGGCATTCGTATAAATAATAATAAATTAACCACTTACTTTCATATGTACTTAGTAAAGCAATAGCAACAAAGAAAAACACATCATAACCACACAAGAAGTAAGCGTCCCATATTCTTAACAAAGTATGATAGCTTATGACCCCTCCAGTAAACAAAGTTATATACCATCTAGTGGAATAAACATCGCTGGATAATCCCAATTCTGTCTAATGATTTTAAAGGTGAATAGTTGCAATCAATCAGTCTTAAATATCACATTCTTGCACTTACCAAATGTTTTAATAGTTTAGGTAAATATCTACGCAACAATTTTTCTTGAATAAAAAAACTCTCCATCAAGGTAGGAAATCCAGGAATGTACAAGTTATGCAGTTTATCACGCAAAAACATATGAACAAGTATCAAAAAAGCTTTCTAAAATCACCCCCAGTTTTATTATTATCGTTATTATTATTTTTTTTAAAAAAAACAAACATTAAAAAAGATATATATATGTATGTATATGTAGAATATAGATACATACATTATATACTTTTTCTTAAAAAATAAATAAATTATAAATACCTCTTCTTCACAGTACATCAATAGAGTGGCGGCTATATTGGTCATTCCTTGGCAATAGCCGACCTCCTCGTCGTAATTTGCAAAAGCACGAAGTACGTTAAACAATGCACGCTGGCTATTAACAATTCATGAGCAACCATCCTTTAATACTATTTTTCACCATATAACCAACTTGCCCTGATCCATAACGCTGCTTAAACATAATATGATCACGTAACGTCCTGGGAATATCCAAATCAATTTGACGCTCATGGCTTGTTTCTCTTTGTAGTAATTCCTAACATATTTATTAAATATTTTTTAATACACACCTTATTTAATACACATACAAAAAAAAAAGACAAAAAAAAAGCCCTCTCTCCCTCACTCATTACAAATAATATTTACCTGATAAGTTTCTTTATACCCAGCATCCTTTACTGCATCTTTTAAACGATCTGTAATCAGAAAATACCTAAACTTTATGCATAAGCCTTTCTACATAATTTATAAATAGCATCCACTACTCAATATTTCTCTTTATTTTACCATGCTTCTCTTCTCCAGCAATCAGGTATGCCTTTGTAAACCCTTTTTCTAAACTAAATAATAATCAATAAATCAAATATAAATACCCCTTTTTTATCATTTACCTTTTCTGACCAAACAAACTCAAATGCACTCTCATGATTGATCATTTTTGTATGCGACATTTTAGCCCATTTTTCAGCCCGTTCAACTTCTTTTTCTTTTTGTCTATTTTTAACTCGCAACAATGAATATTTATATTTCTTTATGTCTTTATAAACTTACTTCACTGTAGGCTCGTTGACTTCCTCTTCTAAAAAGCCATACCTAAAGTTAAGATTATTTACGTATTTACATATATCCATGTGTTTTATGTTTTATTCCAACGTATTTAGAGCTTTACCTATCAGTCAAAGCAAACCATTTTTCCATTTCAGCAGCTACGTCCGGGACTTTTTCAGGGCGTTGTTCATATTGCCTTCTTAAGACTAAGTCTCTTGTGGCTATGTGTTGCAAATCGAGTTGAGAGTTATGAGGCAGAAGGGAAGGAGAGGTAACAATAGAGTCTATTTCGGTGGTTGTGTTTGTGGTTGTTGCTGTAAAGTCAGTGTCATTTGAGCTTGTTGTCAATTGCGAAGACTGATGCTTTGGTGATCTCGATTCCTTTATATCGATTTTAATAGGCGTTTGGTCAAGCCAAATGGGTGGAGCATTAGATTCCGTTTCCATGGTTACTTTTGCTTATGTTCAATAAAAATAGTAAAAGCGATAAAGAAAAAAACAAAAAATAAAAGTGCAATAGGCGACTACTTTGAATCATTTAAATATTCCCGCTGCAAACACGTGATGCACCTCGGTAAGCTCTTCTGTTGGATCCCCTTTATTTTCATTATATTAAAACATCAAATCAAAGAGTGTAAAGTAAGCAGAACAGTTTATAGACTATCATGATTATTGAAAATATAATTGAAAAGGTTGTTTTCTTGCTAGACAGAACTCGATTTAGTATTGTATCACTTGTTTTTATGTGCACTTCTATGTCCTACCATTTCTAATAGAATCGGGTCTATCTTATTCAAATATCACGTCCTTTAAGCACATTTCCTTAAAAAAGACAAAAATCAACAAACAAAACAACTATACTTTTTCGTGCAAATCTTTGTTACCACTTGGCTTTTCAACCGAGATTAACAAACCCATTACTCTATTTATACTATTTATGAGAGAAAGGAAGACAATGAATCGAAGCACTTGAAACAAATGTATCTATCAAAGTTTGATATAGCAAAGTCGTATTTAATAAAGGGCTCCAAAATAAATTATCCCCTTACAATCACTTTATTAGTAACCCTCTTTCTTTACAAATTGCAGATGTTGGATTGGGACATATTTTAATAAGAGACCCTATTGTGCTTACATAATAATCCATCATCCAGGTGGCCGCATCAAAAAATATAACTGGTCTGCAAAAACCCTGTTTTTTATAATATGAAACATTACCAAAGGCATTATATTTTTGTATTTTAAAACGCCTGCACTCTCTTATTTTATGTGAACAGTTCAATCTAAGATTTCTTAAGATTAATTAGAAGTATTAAGCTTTATAACTACAAATGAATTGAGCAAAGCGATCAAGAATTAACACATTACACCCAGAAGTTGGTGACCAAGTTACCCAGCAACGCACCATCATCGCTTATACTAGAGCATCACCCATTCACTAAACAAATATAGTATGAGGCAGCTTGACCTTGCTCTTGTTTAAATATTAATCTATATTTGGAATAAATGACACTTGTATTAGCATTAAAAGTATTCACTAGACCTATTAATGAGAAAGATCAGTTTTTTCCATTGTTTGAATTAATCACTATCATCCAAAACCGCTTCGAGGTTACACAAAGGTTGGAATTGCAAATGAACTGATTGGGTTTCCGACTACAATTTAAGTTTGTCTTCTTTTACATTTTCTCTCCTTCTCCTCTTTTTGGTGTTTTTATTTTTCACTTTCCACCCTCCCCCTTGTAGAGTGATGAAAACTTGTCTTTTATTTAAACTTCTCCTCTTTGTAGCGGCTATATTTGCTGTAAGTTCATTGAAGATAAAATCAATAATATTATATATTTAAACCATGTATTGTGTATATATAAATAACAAAGGTATCGGCACAAGAAACTGTGGACCCTCTTGCCTCACCAGTGTCTACTGAAAATGTATTCTTACAGCAAATCACAGATTTAGCACAAAAGATCTCGGATTACAACAGCTACATCCATGCAATGATTAGAAATGCCAAAAAAGAAATGGCAGACAACAATAGTGAACGACCTTCAACACGATACACAATTGATGATATCGTCTTTACAGTGACGAAACAATTGCCTGTCTGGGTTTATCCTGTTTCTTGGTGGAAACAAGATTCAATTACTCGTCGACGTCAAATCGCAAAAACTATTCACTCTTCCCTCAACTCGAGACCCTTCTCCATGCAAGTACGTGATGATTCTGTAGAATGGATCGCCGCTACGTCAAAGGCGTTGGAAGATTACTTTGAAAACACGCGACATAATTTCAAATCTGTTTATGATGTCAGTCAGGAATATCTTTCAGCTGATATCAATTCTCATGATAGCTTAGAACACGATGCAAAGCAACTGGAAGAGAAAGTGAATGATTTCTTTATCATCAACTCGTACAATTTCAGCAAATTGATGGAGCATGCAAATAACAGGTTTGATGATGCAGTCAATATGGCTGGTGAACTCCGTGTTCCAATGGAAAGTGTGCGTTATGATACCATTTATACCATCACTAAGGCGAGAACAAACTTTATTAAGTCGCTCGACGCTCATTTTATTCCACTTGTTCAATTCGCCAATCACGAGCTCAGCAACAATACTATTTCACCAGACTTGAAGAAATATATAATCAAATCTGCAAACCAAAAGTTGGGCCCCTTTAGTGACATTGTAACCGAGTTCAGTCGCTTCAAATATGTCACCAGCAATGTTCTCAAGACAGCCGCAGCCGAATTTAAGCAGACGCCTGGGCAGTTAAGCTATTGGGTGGATGCATTCGTAGAGTTGACATCAGCAGATTGGAGCTTTGGTAGTTTTGCTAAAAACTTCCAAACAGAAACGGACGCTTGTTGTGCAAACTAAAACTTGTAAATAAAATATATGGACATCATTGGCACAGATACTCACACTATATTCAGCTTAAAAGTGATTCTAATCAAGGTGGATTTTGTATGAAGAAATAATAAAATAGTGAAATTTTATCTTTTTTTTATAAGGAGCAGAGCTTGAACTTTTTTAGCGCGACGAAAAAATCAAGCCGAAAGCTTAACTTGTTTTAGTTTAGTTTACTTCGTTTGAACTTGATTTATGTGAAATAATGGAAGACATTTATGTGATGTTATTGCTGAACTTCAGGTTTCTATATGGTTTTCCTAGTGATTTAATGTAAAACCTAAAGCTAATTTATTTACAAGTTGCTCTACAACCTCTAATATGATAACTATATCCATTTTATTGATCCAATCCACTTCCAGGTTATGATGGTGATGAGAGGCAACTTGTGGCTATAAACTAAGAATTAAAGCAAGTCTATAATTAGAAAAGTTGTCAATGTATACAAGTAATCAGTATATGCTTTCAAGCTTAAATCCAATATAACGTCCTGCATTTTAGGAATCTACTTTTTGAGCCAATATACTAGGGGATAAATCTGATATCAACAAAAATAAGGGTCCAAAAAAGGATAATAGACTATACATCACTTTTTGTGAGTGGCTGACAACATACTATTTGTATAAAAAGGTGATTAGTATTCTAGACTTGTCTGTAATATAACTATTTTCTTACTTCTCTTCTCACTTTTTACTACTATTATATTTTTTACATACATGAACTTCATTGATAAACTACCGACCAGTCTTCTTGAAATTGTTTTTGAAAACATGCACTATGAGCAGAAAAAACAGTGCAAGCTTGTGTGTCGTTTGTGGAACCAAATCCTAAGTTCTGGTTTAGATGTGGAAACTATCACTATTAGAGGGAAATCCGAGTTTCATACATTCATTGAATCAGCTCAAGATATCAGTTTAGATTGCAAAGCACTGATGCTTTGTCACTATCAATCGTTGCCGTCGGTTGCCAAATTGTTTCCAAATCTTAAATTCTTTGTTTTTAAACCAGTAGATGATTATAAATATCTTAATCAGAACAGAGTTCCGTACAGTAAAAGAGAAATAGAATCTTTTTTAGGATGGCACCAGCACCTTCGAGTGTTTATCAGCTCTCAACTCTATGAAGAAGCTCACCCGTTTTTGAATACTGGTGTATTTCAAAAGCTCACAGTGCTTGCACTAGTACATGACTATATGTCAAAATCGTGTAGAAAGGTTATATCTAGCTTGAAAAACACACCCAATTTACAGATACTCCAACTCAAGAGGTTTCCACTATACTCTCAGGATTTGAACATGTTGCATACCAACGTCACTCGTCTCCATACGCTGGTACTGGATAGATGTTATACATTTTCTGTGGAACCTGTAGAGGCCTCAATAGTCCCACCCGCTAAGTCGATGAAGACATTAACTGTTGTAAACGCTGATAATTTTATACTGGACAGCGGAGAGCTTTTGAAGTTTATGGTTTCCAAGTATCCTATCCTGGATTACCTGTCAATAACAGCATTCCAAAAGGACGATGCCTGGAAATCTCTCATTCCACCTATCATCCGTAGAAGTAGTTTGGTTTCCCTCAAGGTCGACACGAATAATGAAATACCTAATTTAGTTAATGCGTTGAAAGAAAATCTAACAGTATGCTTAAAAGATTTATTACTTAATCTATGTTCAGACGAGTTATTACTTTGGGACGTTATTAAAGTAGCCATATCTACTAATATAGACTCACTTTCTCTATTTGATGTTCCACACGTAAACTTGGAGGTGTTCAAAAAACTCGACAAACTCAAGACGCTCACGCTAGAAATTTCATCTAAAAATGTAAACAATGAACTCCAAGACCAGTTTAATCTATCATCTATTCAGTTTGGGGCGACAAAGATGGCTATCAAGGATCTACCCGAGTCTCTTGAAACACTTTCGTTATCATGTCTTAAGTTATTAATTACATCGGAAGGAGATGAAGAGGGTGATTTTTATCAGTCCAACTTGAAATGCTTCAAAGTGTATAGAATTAAAATAATAGGCGACTCTTTATTTCAATTATCAAGTCGTCATTTTCCGAAGTTGGATCAACTCATTTTAAGCCAGAACAACATGATGAATCTTCTTTCTCTACCAGACCAACAGCTTTCTCTTGTAAAAATCAGTGCCCATAGCCAATGTCTAAAGGTCACTGTTGGAGACAACAAAACATTCTACTATGGGATACCTAGCACTGAAATAACTCATGAAGCAATTTCTTATCCGTATTCAAATTTTTCAATGCATCCTGTTCATAAACCATCACCGGTGATTGATGAAAACGCGGAATATTTTCATTTTCAATTTAAGAGTGTGCAAAATTTGGTGTATAATGATCGTCTTCTCTTAGTATAATAATATATTTAAATAAAAATCAGTTCAGTTGTACCTTTAAATTTGTTATAAATACATACAAAATAAATTGTTATTTCTAAGATTTGAATACATCAAAAAGGTTGCTATATTAAAACATTGAAATTATCACCCATATCTCTTTATTTATAGAGGACATAGTATAGATTACCGAAAAATTAAGTAACGGCTCTATGCCAAAACTTCGTCTTTGGATCGGGTAGGGGACATCACCGACGAAATCTGAGGGACATTATTTAAACTCTCCGTATAGATTACGTAACAATTAGTTTGAAAGGAAAGTATCTTGGTTAAAAAATAAAAGCTTATTCGTGATGCTCTTTAAAATGGTTAATATAGTTTAGAGCAGAATTAACGTACTATTCCTAAAAGATCGTTTCATTATGTATGCGACTGAGAAAGTTATTTGAAAAGCTTAGTGATCTCATTTTGCGTGAATAATAAACTTTAATTGAACGCGTTTCCCGCCTCAAGTTTTAATACTCATCTAATATAATCGTGTATTACTACAACTTTACACCCTAGATATCTACTTGATAGCATTTTTCTCTCCTATTTTTAAAACGGCATAGTCATAAGTTATATATTAATATAATATTTATGGTATGTTTATTGAGTTTATTGAATGTATATTCTAGATGTCCTTTCGTATTTACAATACCGTAACTTGGTTTCAAAAGGTTTTAAATATGCACATGATTTAATTAAAAGTAAAATATAGAGTGTTTTGGCATAAAACGCTATTCTTGAATAGTATGAAGGATAAAAAAAATTTGCAATATTTTCTATTAATCCTAGATTCTATTCTATTTTAATATTACTGTGTCAAATAAGAGTACCGTCTTTATGGAGATTGCTACTTTTGTGTAAACAAAAATAAACGTCTATATGATCCTCCGATCAATTACAATCCCGGTGCTTAGTATCGTTAGCTCCATGGAGATTTAGAATCAGTTGAAAATGGATATGCGGTATGTCACTTTCATAGTATACAGCTTTTTAAACAATTAAATCACGAGATAAGGAAAGCCACGGAAACGAAGAATTCATTTATATATTAAAAAGATTGATTAATAAATGGAAAGAAAGTGAGAGAAAAGGCGAGTCTTGTGTCAAAATACATGGAGTTTATTATTATATAACTATTACAAGTTAAATGTACTCATCTTGCATTTCCACAAATAATAAAGATCTTTCAATCTGAAACCGTGCCCTAGAACAAATTTACTTCAGCAAGGCAGGACTTTCATCTTCAGAATCAGTGGGTCTCACTTTCATTTAGAGTGACCTTCTTTTATTAGTAATGGCTGTCATTTTTATTTGATAATAATAAAGTTTTTTGTTTTAAGGTATTTCAGATGTTCAGTTTTGTTTCGAAAAAAGAAAAGGAGTTAGTAAAAATAAGGGGGAGCTGTTAAAATATATAACGAGTTCGATTCGTTTTCCGTATTGTTTTATATTTTACTTTATTAAGTTCTCGTGTCAAAAAAAACATTATTATCCCATAAAAAAATACTGAAAAGTAAACCATGGCATCTCCAATTTTTTGTATTTTACCAGGGAAGATCGTTTCATATTTTCCCTTTCAATTTTTTGTAAATAGTTTGATCGTCATAATTGAGTAAGAGTTTGTTCTTGCATGTAAGCATAAATTTAAGTGTGCGCGCTTTTTTTATTCTTTTATTGTATTTCCAAATATTAACAATTATACACATCATTATTTTAGTCTTATTATTCAGGATTGATGGCTGATATATCAAGCACAAAAAATCTCTTTTAGGCCAACTTTACACAATTAACTTTGGTTGATATCTATGTTATATATAAAAATATAGTAGTTTAATAGATAAACATCTCCTTAAAGCCAATCAAAAAACTCCTGCTTTTGACTTTTGTAAGAAGAACAAAAAAGAAAAAAGGAACGGTAGTTGATTTATTTATTAGTAATATGACACCAGCAATAATGATTTATTTATTTCATTTTTACTATTACAAGTACTAAAGCAGAATACTAAATATTATAAATAATTATGCTTTTACATTTATTTGTCTCTTCTCTATTTCTCTCTTTGCCGTTATATGCACAACGGAAAAGGCTATGCTATCAAGATTATCCATTTTTATCTTTTTAAATGCAATCAACGAGAAAACTATATCAGAACTACAGTGCTTCCAGCCTCAAATTGAATTAAATTCGAACAAAGTTTGAACTTATTTTGGAACACTTCTCAAACTTCAATTAGAACAAACCGTGAACCCCAATTTAAAATTAATGTATGGTAGAGACAGTGTTTGGATAGGTCTGCATAGGCGGCTAGGTATAGCCATGTAGAGTTTTCATGAAAGAGGTGAGAGGTCGTGGTATCTTGTTTGTCTTGGGGGATTGCCAGCGTTGCGTAGCCAGATCCTACTTAGCATCCGTGAGATTTATAGAGAATGGTCCCATAAGGTTCCAAACTAACCTGAAATTTTTCTTTGATGAAATTTGGTGACCAGAAGGGTAACCCTGATAGTTCTATTTTTAAAAGTTTGCATATGGGAGAAACGCCAGGCCAGCCATGAATGGTGGTGGTTTCATTCATTTTGACCCGTTATGTACAGACCTCGGCTGATATGAATATAATTTCGACACACCGGTGGGCGTGAGGGTGATGAAGCTTCATTACAAGCCCATCTTAATCCGTAATGGATGTGCGTGTGGCTATTTCAAACACACTTAAAGAGATAGAGGAAGTGATAAGATCATAGTAAATGGAGGGGTAGTTACTAGAACATCTTTTCCAGGTAAGATTAGTTAGGGATGGTTCGATATTATCGTCTTGGATGGTTATTGGATGGGTATTTCTCTGAGCAGTGTCCGCGTAGGATATGGTCTCTTGTTGTGCTCGTTTTTTAGCAGGAAATGGCACCAAGTCTTCTCTTCTAGCTATATTTCCATGACATGTTTTACTATTTCCTTCAAGTGTTACATTCGTGATTTTGTAGAGCTCTGCTACATCTAGATTGACTGAGTTCTATTCATATAAACAAAGATTCAGTAAATGGCTGTAAGCCTGGATGTTTTATTAGATAAAAACAAATAAGGTTGATCAAGAAAAGATAAAATAGAAGTAAAAAAAAATAATGCAAATTCTTATTTAAATCAGTCTGTCTGCTTGAGATAATACTCCTTAATTTGAAGTGCCTTATCAAAGTAAGTTGTTTACTCAATGCTATGTTGTAGACAGTGTGTGCATATACAAAAAAAAAAAAAACGATGATATATTCTAATGAGCATATTGAAATAACTAGATATTAAACATGTCATTTATTGATTCTCCAGGTGGGACTTCAACCCAACCATGTTCTTCTTTTTCCAGAGCTCCTGCTAGAACCTGTTGCTCTTCAAGCTTATTCTAAAAGTAAGTTAGGTTAGAATATGGGAGTATGTATTTATTTTTATTGGTAATATTGTTTATAAAATATACCTTAGTGCATAACATGAGATCAAATACTTGTAACCAACGGGGTCGGGTATCCCATGTTCTCGGAATACGAGCGTCTCTTACATAAACAAATCCCCAGTGGATTTTATCTATAACCGAAGTTATCAGCATCGTTAACTTATCATTGGCGTAGAGGTAACTGAGAAACCTTCTTTTTTTATATGTAGCAAAAGAAATAGATTTCATTTTTTCCATTTCCATCTTGAGAGCCCGTATACTACATTCAAGTAACTTGATTGTATCCTCTTTTTTATGTTCTTCATTATCCTCTCTGATTTCAAATTTTATATATTAATATACGCTCACTATATACTATAATATAATAACATCATTATAAAGCTTACCCTGATGATTCGATTAAAATACTCTCAGTGTTATCAGCAACCACATAGCCAATACCATCGGCAAGACGTTTTTTTCCTTTTTCCTCTAAGCTGTAATATTTGAGGCATCTGTTACCTTCCAGACCTTTTTCGCACCTAATATGAAAGCAGTCTATTGAGTCAATATGACCATATAATTGATACTATATATATATATAATAAGTCTTACCATTGGAAATTTATATCTTGATAAACTGCACTATAGTATTTAAATATGGGTATCAAGTACTCAACAAAAGGAGTTCTTTCGTTTACTGTATTTACTAACGGAGGCTTCATACAATTTGCGTAGAAGTCAGTCAAGACCAGGCGAATAAAAAGTATCGCTTTTTTTTCTTCTTCAGAATGTTTGTCGTCAAATCCATTGGTGCCTAACCAAGCTAAGAGTGTTTTGAGATCTTGATCCAATGCGCCACTAAGGAAAGCTAGAGCCGCTGGGAGACGTTTGATACAAGACTTTGCTTTCGATTCTTCAACATTCTCAAGATATTCATTTACTAATGACTGATCTTCACAAATGCAATCGTTGCTTATTTTAATATGAACAGCTTCAACGATTTTAGCTCTGGTATCTTCATCAAAACAAGGGCTGTCCAAAGAAAAAGAGACATTGGGTGTAATGGGCTTGATTAAGGAGTATTACTCTTTATTTTTCTTTACGGATACAGTATTGCCTATCATTTATACATATTGGATAATAAGGTTAGTAGGAATCATCATGCCTTTTACAGGATGCATAAGAATTGGTTTATTTACCTGCTGACGACAATGACTCTCTTATTCGCTATATAGATAAGAAATAGACATTAACATTAATTATGTAACTACATATTTACATATTAAGCAATATATAAATACCTTTGGTGACCTAAGCGTTACAGTTGAGTTGTTTTGGGCTGAAATTATATTTGAACCGGTTACTACAGAGTTAATGATATTGACACTTCCTTCCACTGTGTCATCAGGCTTCTCGTTCAGCTCCTCACGCAACTGTTTAGCTCGAGATCTGAAAACTACATTGTTGAGAATGGTGTAAGTATATAAATAAATTATTTTACTATTTTTTATTTTACCCTTTTTTCATCAAATTAGAGACGTATGCGCAAAGATCACGATCCATTTTTTGTTTCTTTGATAAAGAGATTAGACTATTCATATAGTCTCTGTAATGTCCCTTTATACGTCTAAGGAAAATGTCGTCAGTCCATACTAGATAGTCTCTGAAAGTCCATTTGTTGACAATATTTGTTGAAAAAAACTCGTGATTCTTCACACTTGTTTTGATCTCAATTTTTTTTATTGAGGTGCTCTTGTGGACACGACATTTTTAACAGAGGAGAGAGCATGAAGTGTAGACTAATACAGTTTTTTAACTTGAAATTCAGGCAAAAAAAAAATTAAAAATCAGACAAAATATTTCTTTTTTTAGACAAATTTTTTTCTTTTCTGGATGAGACCAACTCATATTTTAGACAAAAACATTTAAAAAAAAAAAAAGCTTTAAGCCAAGTTCTTTATCAACACATCTTTCCCAGTAAGACTCTGAATGTCTTACCCATCCACGACAATCATCAATTGTGACCGTGGAGCAAGCCTCCGCGATGCGAGCGGTAAGTTGATCCTTGGCTGACAAAAGGTTGCGCCGTATGTTCATCTTGGTTTTTGACCAGCATTCTTCAATGGGGTTCAAAAATGGCGAGTAGGGGGGAAGAAACAATGGCTTGTAACCACGATCGGTGATGGCCTTGGTAACAAACTTGGAATGGTGTATTCTGCAGTTATCCATAACAATAAATAGGCCCTTTTTATCGTGCTTATCTAATACATCCATAACTGCATGTACAAACTTAACAATACGATAAGCTGTGGTTCCTTTTTTTAACTGGTGGTGTTTTTTTATTCTCGAGTCCATCCACCTTTCTTTTTTTATTTTTCTTTTCTTCTGGAGGAAACTCCTTTGCAATTTTTTCTGCATCTGCGGCTTCGAGATGTTCGACCTTAAAGAAATTGATTTTTCCGAATGCCGCGATACACCCAATTATGCTGATATTAACCCCTTTTTGTGCTCTTACTTTTGCAATTGATGGAGTTCCTTTTTTAGAATAACCGCGGGTTCTCACCATTTGCTGATGAAAGCCTGCCTCATCAACAAACACACAATTTTTTCCGAAATCGACACCCATCCTTTTCCATTCTTGAACAATTTGGCACCGCAAATCAATTGTTCGAGGATGGTCGCGAGCAACTGTATATTTTTGATTTTGTTTTAAAGAAATGTCGCATTTTAACTTGATGTGCTTGTGTAATGCCGTTATGGAGATTGTGTATTTAAGATTAAACTTTTTATACAAAAGTTCTCTTATGTCCTGAAGAACAACAGAAGAGTTTTCATCTATGACGCTAGTAATGAAATTGGTGTGTTCTGGAAATATCTTTTTAGGCTTTCTATTTAACTTTTTTATTCCATTGTCGGGGAGAACATCACCTGGACCTGCATTGAACTTATCCAAAATGATGTAGGCG
>VCJE01001685.1:3631-14090 GCA_024140265.1 Backusella liffmaniae | reverse complement strand
GAAAAAATAACGACAATAGAAATACATCTAAACCATTTTTTTTTTTAAATTATTCAATTTTATTTACAAAAAAAATAATGTAATATATATATATAATAAACAAGTGAATACATTGGAATTAAATATTCATACGTCGAGGGGTAACAAACTTGGTATCTTTGCTCTTTGCTTTCGTCATCTTCACCTCAACTCTATTTCCTTCACCATCCACGGTCACCAAAAATTTATTTCCAGATTTAATACCATGACCAAAGGGAGAAACACCACCATGATAAGGGGTTGACCTTGATTCTCTTAATTGAGCAGGTCCTTGACCACCACGAATGGAAACAACATTACCATTGAGCGAGTTGCGGTTACTTCCAGCGGTATTGATAAATCCTTCACGCATACTCAACATATTGGCTCGCACAGGATCTAGCGATATTTTACCTTGACTTCCTCGAGGCACAAAATGACCACCCTCCAACAAGGCATGGTCTCGAAGGAATTGGGAGAGTTCAACCCAGCCACCACCCACACGCACCATCACCATGCGACTTCTAAGAATACGGCAGTAGGCCAACTTGGGATTGGCATCACCAAACCAGTATTTACCCACTTCACCAGGGACCATCTTGACTTGGATCTTATAGGGGGAGTCATTGACAATGTCACCAAGTGCCACATCCAAATCATTTTTGGGGTCAGCCACATACGCCTCTGGTGTCTTTGCTGCTGCACGCTGACGTGTCTGCTGTGCAGTCATCTTGCGCACGGCCACTCTGCGCGATGCTGGTGTTACTGGTGTACGAGGTGTCTTTCGTGCCGCTGGTGTGGTTGCTGGTGTTCTGTTGTATCCTGTCATGTAACGCGGAGTAGATTGCATAGGTTGTGGAGCCGGTGCCTTGAGTACATCTGCAGATGATCGTTTCACCAGATTAGCTGCCTTTCTGCCACGTTCTTTCAACATGCCTTCTGCCGAGGAATTCAATATATCAAATGTATCTCCTAGAGGACCAATCAATCTCAAGAGCTCGGCTTTTTTGGCTGCTGCTTCTATTTGCAACTGTGACCACTTGTTGGCAAATTGTTCCAGACATTCTACCACACGTTTATCATCCATCAAATTCTCTGCAACCTGTTTAGACTCGTCCATCAGATCATTGATTTTAGGCTCATAATAGCGGAAGCGGGTATCTAAATCAATCAAAAGTGCCTGAAGATCCGAACGACTGTAGTTACCATCTACAATTCTTGCTTCTTCGGGCGATGCACGGGCAACTACTTCGGCCAAGGCCAGTAGCAATACCTCGAGTTCCTCAGAAACCGTCAGGAACCCTTCCATCTTTTCAGCTTCTGCAATGGCCTTGCGTTTGGTTTTTAATAAATCTGCTAATCCACGAACGGCAGCAGTGATTTCTGCACGTTGACCAGTAAATATATCGTCGTCGTTACTGTTTGCAGAGATCATGGTATCAAGCTCATCAATAGAGGGATATAAGTTGGCGTCAATGTCCCGTTCCAAAATAGACAGTTCAGCCTTGGCAGATGCCAGTCGATGCTCGGTGGGGAAAGAGGTGAGAGGGCAGCTCAGCACCGTCATCAGGTCGCGGTTTTCTATGCCTTCATCAAGCGGCTGGGTGTTGCGACAGATACGCACCACATTCACACGATCCTTCATATCACCCACATGCTGAAGAATGGCCTTGACTTTACGTGCAATTTCCACGCCACGCTTCGAATTTGCCACCAATCCCTTTGCTTGAGCATGCTGACTTTTAAGAGCAGACCATTGATCCAGAATCCTCTTTTCACGCTCCTTGACAGACTCCCTCACCTTGCTTCTATCTAGACTCAGTTCACACAGATCAAGAGGATGACCGTCCTTTGTGGCAAAGATGCGTGGCTCCATGACCTCAAAGGCTTGAATAGTGGGACGCATTTCAATCATCTTTTGCTCCAAACTATCGAGCTCGTCCATCAACTCCTCTTCTTCATTCATGCACACATCCGTCGGCAATTGAGAGATGGCATTGCCACAATGATCCATCCAAGTTTGTAAATCTTGAGCTGCCTTGGCGTGAATCTGAATTTTGCGCACAAACATGGCTTGCTTCTTTTCCAACTGTAAGGTGCTTACCAACTGATCAATGCTGGCCCTGATACGTTGAAGAGGTTCCATCACAGACGCCGACTCGTACCCTTCTGTCGCCAAATCATTTGCAACCGTTCTCAACTGACCCAACTGTTGCTGGAGCTTTTGAACATCGGCCTCAGAGCCTGCTGTACCGGCTTGGATGGTTTGATACAATTTTTGGACCTCGGCCAAGGTAGCATTGGAAGCAAATTCGGCTTCACCCACCTCGGTCATGCGACGACCCACATTCTCCTTTTGAATCTGTACCTGGTTTAACAATCGATCTGTGCTGCTCAAGAAGGCACTGAATGCTACCGCTTTACTGGCATTTGTGCGCAACACCTTGAGGTTATTGGCAGCTGCGTTGAGTTTACTGAGGAGCATGGCATGTCGATCCCTGGCACAAGAATAATTGGCGGTCTGGAGTGGGTCCTCTTTGGTATCATGAAGACGGATGGCCTCCCCAATCTCGTTCAGCACAGTGCGTGCCTTATCCAGTTTGGATTGGATGATCTCCAAGTCAGGTTCTGTCCATCCGGCCGTGGCAAACTGTGATATTTCTTCGTTCAACCCAGAGAGCATCTCGGCCTCTACCATACTGAGTCGGCGTTGACGATTATACCATTGGCGTACCGTCTCTGCAAAATCGCCTAGATCCTTGATTTCCTCGCTCAACTGGTTCCAATCATGCTCGAGAGAGTGCTGTGTGCTTTCGAGTTCATCCAGATTTTCGATTTTGGAAGGCTCAATCAGGTTGAAATGAGAGCACAACTGACTGTAAAGCGATTGCTGCTGTTTAAAGGAGGCTGTAATGTTGGCAAGCGACTGGTTTAACATATCATAACGGCCCTTATCCTGTTCTTCTGACTGGCCAGTCATAAAACCACAGGTCTGCTTTAAACTTGGAAAAGAGTGTCTTGTTTCGCTTATAAAGGAACGCAATGCACGGGCGTTTTCAGAGTAAGTGTTTCCGTCCTCCATCTTTTTGCGCATGGCCTCCAGATCAAGACCTTCCTCTTCCAATATTTGCTGCAATCGATCAAACCTTTCCTCAAGCTGATGTGAGATATCCTCCATCCCTTCTCTGTCTATAGAGTCTGCCTTGAGTTTCTTGACGGTTTCAAGCAAAAGCTGGATACGGGTGAGTAAATCCACAACCTCATTTTCCTTTCCATTCTTTAGCTTGTGAAGAAGTGCCTCTCGCTCTCGTTCCAATCGATGCAAATCATCTAGTGTCAATGTATCCTGCTCGCTGATCTCGGCTCTTGCTTTGCGAACACTCTTGACACGCTCCTCTGCCCAGTCACTAAGACGGTTAGCATCATCCATGTGCTCCTTTGCACGGCGATGTAACTGTAGAATGTTTCTGAATGAAAAAAGCCGGTGATCTAAATCCTCACTGAGGGAAATCAAGTCATCTCTCTTTTGAGACACCACGTCACCGATCTCTTGGTTCGCCACTGTGTTGGATTCACTGTCGATGGCAAGACCAGGTACAGGATAAGGTATTCGGCTTGCAACGGCGGTGACGAGTTGGACCACTCGCTCATGCATGGTTTGGACACGTGCTGTCATATCACGATCATTATCCCCAGGCTGCGCTTTTGCCTCTGCCTCGGTCAAGTCCATCTGAAGTAAAGCAACGTCATCAATGACCATTTCATTTTGGTATAAAAAGTCCATCATATTCAAACGCTGCTCTACTACATTGCGCGAAAACGCCATGCGCTTCATCAAGTCCTCAAAAAACTGTTCACAGGTACCTTGCTTGTCCTCCAAATGTGTAGGGAGTTCAACGGTGGATGTGTTGTCGAGGTCTTGAAAGCTGTCGACGGTTTTTGTAAACTGACCTTGATCAAACTCTGCCATTTTACGTTCCAGCGTCAATAATTGCTGAACGATCGTCTCTTTTTGCTTTTCTTTTGCCATAAGATAATCTCGTTTTCCAAGTTGGGTAGATTGAGGATACTGCTCATCTGGAGTCCATCGTGCACTTGCGCTCAAAAACTCGTCAACCTGAGCATCTGTTTCCTTTAGCCATGCCATGGCCTTGGCATACTCCTCCTCCCAAGCCACACGCTGTGTCAATAGTTGCAACTCGACGCTCTTTTTACTTTGTGATATTGTGAGCTTATCCAACTGAGTGAGTGTTTTTAAAGTGATTTCGATGGTGGTGGTGTCAGCAGGACTGAGATCTTTATCTGCTCTACCAGACCCAGTCAGTGTTTTAACATGGGTTCTCAACCGCGTCATATCCTCTTTATCAAACTGCTCAATCTCTTTCCCCAATACAGAGTGTTTTGCATTCAAGGATTCAACAAGCTCTCGTGTAGCTGGAACCTCATCAGAGGCAAGTGCTTCGGGTATAGTGATACTCTCCAGTTGTCCAATACGACTTTCAATCCATTCCCCGATTCGCTGTGCTTCTGCAAACCAAACGCGTACTTCTTCAACCCAAGTTTGTACAAGTTGGTTTTTCTTTGTAACCAAGTCAAATTTGTGGCGATATGCTGGATCGACTTTAGAAGCAAGCACAAGTTGCTTTTGATTGTCGTCATCATCGTCATTGTCAACACCACTATCAATATTATTTTTGTCGTCGTCATCGTCACTGGGTTTATCATCGAGTAGTAACAAATCACCAAAATTCTGCTCCAAAGTAGTGACCATTGCAGAAGTTTTATCCATACGGCTTTCCAGTTCTTCAATGTCATTGTTTGTGGTGATGGACTTGACCATACGATTCTGTACCTGATCCAGTTCGAGACGAATCGACGCGCACATGCGAGCAAATGCATAACCTCTTCTAAATTGAGCAAGTGTCAGTTGTGCAAAATCGAGCTCGGACGAGACTGTATTGTTGAGTTGAGACAGCTGATGTAAGCGCATATCGACATTGGGGTGCTCTCTCCACCCTATCGACAGTTGCTCGTCTGCGTACTGTTGTAATAAATGGAACTCGCCGTCCACGAGCGTTTGAAATTCAGACTGTAGTTGTTTGAAATTGCGATCATAAGTGGCATAGTCTTCTTCGCCCGCTTGGAGTGGATGTAATACACGTGTTTCGTTTTCCGAAAAAGTGGTTGATGTATCCTCTAAAAAATCCAAGGAATCCGAAGTGGCCGACGTGGGTATGGATGCAGTGGTGTAGTTTGTGGATCGTGTGGGTATAATCAGCCCCATTCGATGCTGTACACCGTTGAATTTGTCCATCAGGAGCGAACACCGTGACTCAAATTCTTGTAGTTCTGTGGGAACCTCGGTCCCATCACTGTAACGCATGACCGTTGTCTTTGTGATGCGCAATTGCTGCATTGTAAAAGTCGAGGTCATTGTGGTATTGCTAAATGA
Source organism: Backusella liffmaniae (assembly GCA_024140265.1). Lineage (NCBI taxonomy): Eukaryota > Fungi > Mucoromycota > Mucoromycetes > Mucorales > Backusellaceae > Backusella > Backusella liffmaniae. The sequence goes on along the minus strand of VCJE01001685.1, from coordinate 8,620 downwards.
TTCGTCGACAGCATCATCTGAGGTGCATGTTGAGGGAGTTGAGGACGATGAAATAATGGAGGGAGCGGAATGAAGTTCCGACTGAAAACGTGAAATATCGACTAAACGTTGATTTCTTTGTTCTTCCGACGGTAACTTTAAATGAGGCAAAAGCTGAAAGAGTAGACACAGAATGGATTGTTTGTCTAAAAACGGATTATTTGGACGGTCTGGATCCAATAAAAGTGGAATGTCAAAGGTATCGTGTGCGATTTGGAATGTTGATTGCAAAGTCGCATAATGATCGTGATCAATCAGGTACGTATGCAGGTCGGGTACCAGCGTAGGATGATGGAAATGAATACAAGAAAGGAAATAAGCACCATCCCAAGATGCAAGCTCGTCTTCAAGCGGTGCTAATAGAGACGCGTTTATGTAATCTGATAATACAAAAGATAGCCAGGAAAGTACACTTGTTTCTACATGCTTTAATTGACTGGGTATAAAATGTGGTTGTATCTAATAAAATAATATTTTAGATTTTTTCTATTTTAAATTTTTTTATACCAATAAAAATATAATAGTAAATAAATATTTACATGCGATGTAAATGAAAGTTCTGGTTGTTGAATTAAATAGTTTTTAATCATATAAGCTTGATGCTGTGTTTGAATAAAGCCTAGCAGTGTCATGATATCACTACTATAAGCTCTAATATCACATTGTATAGGCAAAGGCGTAGCTTCTAATAAGGTTTGAATGCTACTACTCTCTTTTTGTTCCTCTTGTAGTTCAAAGTCAAACAGCTTCTCTAACAACAAGGACAGTACTTTAGCGTCTAGTAGTTCTTCAAGACTAGAGATCTGATGGTAGAGATTAACCCAATTGAATAAAACAGTGCAACATAATGAAGAACTAAGTTTAGTTGCCATTATTATTATTATTATTTATAGAAAGGAACAATATAAATATAAATATATTTATATATGAAAAAAAAGGGGGGTTGAAAGTATATATGTAAAATAGAAAAAATAAAAAATAAAAATAAAAATAAAAATAAAAATTGGTTGTTAAAAGGGGTAAAGGGCTCCACTATTGTTTAGTAGGTGGAAATAAAACTTGTTCAAAATAATAATTAGTTTGTACTACGCCCCACGTTCTTAACCTCATTTCATAGGCTTATTTCACGCCACTTCCGAACCGAAAGCGTACATGTGAAATTAGTCTCTTACACTCACACAACAGGTGTGACGTAGTGTACTAATACATACATACCTCTAATACATACAGTGTTAAGCTTTTGGAAAATCAGATTTTAGTACACTTCATATTTAGTGATTGTCCGGCGATCATGTCCGATGACAGTCCGGAGCTTATCATTTTATCAATTTATTTATCATGCAAGAAACCTGTTGTTTTGTCATATTGAACAAAGAAAATCTTTATTTCGTTGTAAGTATCAGGTTCAACATGCTTTCTTTTTAGAGAAAGAGAGAAGAATCAAATTAGCATTTATTGCTCAATAGATAAACTAATAAATTAATTACATATCTTTGTTTATTGCAATCCTTATTAATAAATGAAAAAGAAGCTTCAACGTGTATAAACGGAATATGGAGTTTTGACTATTTAAAAACACCAGATTTATTACTAAATTGGCTTGTATCAACTTGAATGGTAGGATAGTATTGAGCTGCTTTAAAACCATTATATTACTTTCTCTACTGAAATCACTACACCTAAACGAGTGATAATAGTGTTTTCATTACTCCCAAATCAAGTGCTGGTGTCAAAATAGATTAGCTTTTCCAGTGGAAATTGCTTGAATAGAGCAAGGTCTATTTACTTTAATGTTTCGTATTGTATTCAACAATAATTATTCTAAATGAGACAAGTCAACTTAATCCAAATATATATATATATAGAGAGAGAGAGAAGAAAAATAGCGTGAAGTTGGGAAACAGATTCATGTAGGCTGATAAGGACTAATGTGTCTCTAAAAGTATCAACAGGTTTGTACTTAAAACTAGTATAAAAAAAAAGGGCCTATGAATTAATATATCCCTGTGGAAATACAAAGATGGCTTGGATGGTTTTATGATGAAATATATAGTTCAGATAAAGGATGTCAAGGGCTTCATTAAATTAAATATAAGATACTTTGAAAAAATTAAACTCTATAGCCAGTTTATTATAATATAGTTTTTATACTTTAAATTCAAAATTTATTAGCGAATTGCAAACTAAAGTAAAGTCAGGAGAGACCTTGCTTGTGTTCTCAGTAGCACATTTGAATGACATGTCAAATTCATGCTGAAAAATACCATTATTTTGCATCATGTGTAAACTTTTAAAACCAACTTCTCGATATGTATACCAATTTGTTTCGTTATTATGCTTTACGAGTATGATTTGCCTGTCATTGTGAAAATAATTAGCAAAGGTAAACTTGATAAGATCCATGTTGTCCAAAGTCCATGTGCCCACAGGCATTTCACAGTACTTTAATTCCAAATTCGATAATTTTGGGAAGCAGTGGGATATAAAAGTGTCGATATCTTTAGGAAGGCCTACTGTAATCAAAGATAACGTTTTAATAGTATAAGTACTGGCCGGAAGCAGATTTGTGACGAGTTCAAAGTGAGAAAGTGACAGTGCCTTAAGTGTTGAAGGGCAGTTATCCAGGATCATGTTCAGACTCAACCGACAGCCTTCGTATGGAGATTTCAAGGTCAACGATGTGAGCACCTCCAATTGTTGTAGCCAGTTAAAGCCATCAAAAATATTATCTGTTGTAAGTTCAAAGCTGAAGGTTTGAATATGACGTATTTGCTGTGACTGTACCAGCTTCATAAATTCTATGTCTGAAACGTGGCTGATCTTCAAATAGTTGATTTGACATCGACATTCATCCAATACTTTAAGGAAACCATCAAACACTTCGAGCGTATTAAGACGAAGCTTCTTCAACTTGTTTCCTAAAGTATTAAGCAAAGGCAACCACCCCAATTCATTTATTTCGTCATTTGGCTCGATTCCATCGTACTCGAATTCAAATGTTGATAAATTTGGATACTTTACGCCAACGTATTTCAGTACGCTGATTTTTGATTCCTTGGTGTCTGCTATAATTTCGCTGAACGTAAATGAGCATGCTGTTACTGAATCTGCTGGTTTAATATTACGATGGAAGCCAGAAATACCAAACGTTTCAAAAGTAATTGAAAGTGATTTAAGCTGCAGCAAGCAATCATGCAATTCTTCAAGACTGGAAAAATTCCCAGCAAAATTGTTTAAAACCAAAGTGGTCAGCGCAGGCGCGTTTTTAAAGATGCCAACATGTTTACTTTGAATATCCGTTTCGAGTCTTGTCAAGTTGGGACACTCGCCTGACGAAAGCATATGATAAATCGATCCATTCAACGATAAGTCTATAACGTTCCTGATCTTTTTCTTCCATGGATAATCCGATCCGCCTTGATAATTTTGCGGTTTGGGCGAAAGACCAAGGTAATATAGCGTTCTTATATTTGGAAAAGATAAAAGTATTGTATTTAAACCCGCGTTAAAATCGTCCAGGTCAAGTAGAAGGTGCCTTGTTTGGTAGACTATGTGTGGTTTTTTTTGTATTTTGTCTGCAAGTATTTCTAGGTCCTCTTGAGAGTGTATCGCTACTGTGTGATATAACGAGTATTGGTCTATTGCCTCTTTCCATTGCCGGCATGTAAGCATGCATTCCACTTTGGCCTGTTGATGTAATGGCAAAAAGATCTCTTGCAAAAGCTCTGTTGGTAATGTGGCCATTTTTAAAAGAATTAAAAAAATAATAGAAAAATAAGGAGAAATTATATGGTGCAAGGTAGGTTTTTTTTGTACATGATTGTTTATTTACTTATTTTTTAGTCAAAAGCAAAAATGGATTTCGCGGATTGTCGCACCCGCAAATATTTATTCGCGCAGGGGAAAAGAGATGAGATATAACTGTACTGTACAACACAATAATAGTTGGATTATAAATAGCAGAATTGAAGATCCTCTTATACAATAGTCATCAATCCTACTATAACTTTAAAACAAGTTGAAATATACTATGATACGATATGATATTCCTTCAGCTTGATTCTTAGATCAACAGGTCTTCTCTTTCACTAAATCCATCTTGAATAGTCTTATATTACCACATTGAATCATATCAACTCCATCTGTACCATTTATATTTGTAAACACATTGTATTCCTTTCACCTCCTAGTAAATCCATTAACTATCCAAATGAAAGAGTGGCTGAGAATCAGATTTATAAAGACTAATAGTTGAATGAGAATTTTACTACGCTTTTTGGTTAAAAAAAATACCTCTTCTTTACTCCCTTCATCGCATTTGTGTGTGTTTATCCATGCCAGAGCTAAAGCTAGAAAAGAAACATCAACTCAGGCGTGAGGACCTGCAAAGACAAGATATGTATACATACTTATTGACAAGTATCATTAAACAAAATTAGAAATTCACAACACCAACAACCCTTCCCTTTTTGTATATTCTATTCGTAGCTGCTATTTGTACAAGTTGTAGCGAAACAGGTCATCGCAATGCTAGACCTTGGTCCTGTCGAAATAGCAGTAAGTACATGGTAAAAGAGTGATTGATGAAAGGACTCACCTGTTTATTTTGCAACAGGTCATTTTGGTCAACTCACTAGAAGACAACAGGAGGCGCAAGAGCAAAGAGAGAGAAGAGCTGGAAGTAGACGAATAAGGGAACGTACAAGAAATGCTATTACCCGTCGGTGCCGTTACTGCATAAATGATACCTGTCTACCTCATTCTGGCCATAGAAGCACGCAATGTTATGCCCATATCCCCAATTTCTCTGAGGTTTGGAAAATTTACTTGGTCCTAACTCTGAAAAAGAGTTAGAAAGTGTACTCTTTATCATGCTATCAGAGCTCGTAGTCCAAGCAGATGCTATAGAATGAGAGGGGAAAAGGCAGTTATTCGTGAGGTAAATCGAGT
>VCJE01001683.1:7280-20559 GCA_024140265.1 Backusella liffmaniae | reverse complement strand
AAAAAAAAAAAGAAGTGCGTTGCAGCCTACAAACAACGCAATACACAGGGGAACAAGTGTTTTTTTTTGTTTTTTTTTGTTTTTTCCCTTCCTTCTTTCTTTCTTTACTCTTGTTCCTGTTGCTTATGTATAAATTATAAATATAATAATAATATTACCGTGTTAAAAATATGCCACCAAGTTCACCACCTAATTCAAAGCCTTCTTCACAGCGCATCATGATGGAACGAACTTCCAGTGTAAAGAAAACCTGTGAACAGTGTCGAAGACGTAGACGTATTTGTAACTCTCAACGTCCCTGCTCACATTGCATAGACGCAAATCAGGATTGCGTTTATAGTGTGGTTTCTGATCATGCCCGCAGTGTTTTTTCCACTCAGGCAGCCCGCCGTCTAAGCTCAGGCTCAGCATGCGAAACATGTAGACGTCGAAAAACGAAATGCGACGGGGCAAGTCCCTGTAACTTTTGCGCAACAAACAACATCGAATGTGTCAATCACTCTGAAAGGCGCCATAAAAGACCACCAACAGAGGCTATTGACAGAATCGAGGATCGTCTTCAGCGCATTGAGAGACTAATGACGGCGTTTAGCCCCAGTCCACTTTCACAATCCTCTCAAGATGAGACGAGTCGCCGGGTCAGGCCCCACCGCCACTCAGTACAGGGTATTGATGCTGCAAAAGAACAAACAGACACAAGACGGAGAGGTAAGATGATGATATTGGTAGTAAGAGCAATAGTGATAATGATTATTATATTGTATTTATAGGATCACCTTATTCACCCCGATTTGGATCACTTTCCCCTCCACCATCTACACCACCCATTTCCATCACAAGACCATCCAGTTCACACGCTACTATTGCACATTCCATGCTAAACCTCTCGCTTTCACCTTCCTCTTCCTCTACGCCCTTGCCCCTCTCGTCAGCCTCAACTCCTTCTCCTGGTGTTTGGCCCATATCGCCTCCTCACTCGGCTGGCAAGCGATCGACCGAAAAGGTCTCCAGTTGTCAATCCACCAATAATATAGAAAATAATAGCAATAACGATTGGAAAACGATACCAAGTGTCACAGGTAGGAATACCATCATTGTTTATTTATTTATTCGTTATTTATTTATTTATCTTTTTTTTCACAAGATCAACTTTCTGAACGAACATTCGCTACTCACTCGGTTGATTATACAGTGACACGATATCCCATCTATCCATTGACTCCCCCTCCTTCAAGCCATTCGCGTCCAATGTCTCCTCCTCACTTATAACTCCTTTCCTTTATTCTTTACCGAATTTTTGTAATACAAAGCGAACACATTAATCTTAAATATAAATATATAAATATAAATAATATTCAGTACAGTCATTCCATTTCCAATTTGTGCACTTACTGAAAATTTTCGTGCGAAATAAAAAAATAAATTCGAACAAAATTTGAAGCCAATTTGTGCACTTTTTTATATTTTTATAATACAAATATACACAAATCGTGAAAAAAGTGCTCGAGTTTATTTTTTTATTTCGCACGAAAATTTTCAGTAAGTGCACAAATTGAAAATGGAATCAATTTTGACCCACTCTCGTTTAAAAACGAAAAAAAAAATTGGGTTGCGGAGCTTGAATATACACTATATTGGAGTATTCATGGGCCCTTCATTTTTCAACTTGTTTTTTGTGTGTATATATAGACTCTACTTTATTTATTACATTACCTTACCTTACCTCAACATGGCATACACACCCACACGCGCATTCTTCCGACTCTCAAAGCATATTACCAATGTGGCCCAGGCACGTGCAGTCTTCAAGACACTTGGCTCTTATGGTGAAATGGTCGAATATAAAGTCATGAGAGTACGTTATAAAGTCGCTTTTGTGTCTTGGCAATGTATTAATAACAAGCTTATTTTTGCTATAGTGTCCAGAAACGTATAAATATCTTCGCTATGGATTCGTTGTTTATAAGGATAATGAGCAAGCAAACAAGGCCATCTCGGAACAGTTTATAAAGGTGTCTTCGGAGCTGTTTGATTCAGCAGTAGATGTCAAGTTGGAAAAGTCTAATCATAAACGTCCTCAGAAATAAGCAAGGAGTTATTAATGGTCAAGGTGTCACCTGATCTGCATTTAAATATGGAGGCCCTATATTTACCCATACCTGGGGCTGACCAGAATAAACTAATAAAGAAAAATGATATTTTTATTGTCATAATACTTACTACTTAGAACAACTGTTGCACTAGGTGGCTTTCTGCCTTTGTGCAACTTGACACTGTTGATAAAATTTTGTAATGAATAACTTCAATAAAACAGCAGCTTATTCACTTTTGGAAAACCGTACTTATTTATAATTGCTATTTATTGTTTCTTTGCCTATAATTATACAAGCATTTTTAAGACCCATAAATCAAGATTATAGTAAAGAAGTATCTGGTTATTTGCGTTTATTGAGCCAATGGATAATATGAATTTTAATTTAACACTGTGGTGATGTATCGGGACGAAGTTTCTTCAATGTTGGGGTTGATCTTGCTGAGCTTCTTTCACTGGCATGCTCACGCTTCTTTCCACATGAATGCTCTCTTTCTGTCTCTTCAATTACTCTTGCTGTATCTGATGCGATATTCTAAAAGTATTATAAATGTTATGTAAGAATATTAGTGGAAGTATGACATCATTTCGATTCTTAAAATTAAAAGGTTTACCTTCACTTGCATAAGGCCAGTAAACAATGCATCAAAAAGGTCTAATTCAGATTGTGTGCTGATAACATTGAATTCACCTAACTGAATCATTCGATATATACCACATTTGATATTCATTGCATAAGTGGTTAATAGTTTTCCTAATTTGTTAGAATACATTAGAATACATGAAGGGAAAATATTTATAAAGGTTACCTTCAATCAAAATACCGAAAACGGTGGCATCATCTAACATTTCACGCATTTCAATACCAAGTTTTACGAAAGCTGATATGTCTCCACGTTCTACTTTTGAAGGAGGTTTGACCTCGCATTCTGCTATAGTAAACTTCTTTGTCCATTGCTTGACATAAGCAAACCAATCTGGTTGACTGGGGAATGTACTTCGAAACCCAGCTGTTGATCGATAGCATGAAAGGGAAGATCATATGTAGGGACCTGCCAATGTATAATATTAGTGTACTAGTAATATTTTCCTAAAGTATTTTCTTTTCATTTATAGATTACAATATACGTATACCCTTTATATCCCCCTGGATATCTGTCAGCTGCGATGATGTCTCTCTGAACTGCTTCAATCCCTGGGATATATTGATATCACCAATCATCCACTAAACAAATAGGGCAAGCTTGACTCAATATATATTGTAATAGCTCGTAACTATGTACTTACCTCTTGGCAATCTGGCCACACTGATATGTTTTCATACGTGTGTTTATATTTTCTTGTTGGATTGTAATCATCACTTGAAAATGGTGTGTTCATATTTTCATTCTCATGGAGTGGGGTAGATTCGCAAATTTTCGAGCTCAGGACTCTTCCTGAAAGTTTTGGTTGTTATGTCTGAAAGTGGCACGGAGATAAACTTTTGTAATGTGCGAAAAAAAGACAATAGAAGTATAGTAGTTTATCAGAAAAATTTACGTTAAAACGTTTTGTCTGCATAAGTAGGTTCACTACAAATATTTAATCATGTTAATTTTCATAAACATGCTTTTCAACGTCAATTACTGAAGTTGATAGTCTATTTAGATAGCTAAACATTAACCTACCATTTGATCATATGATTAGTCATTTTATAGTAGCAAGCATTCCCCTTAATATGATATATTCTATTTCTTATCAATATTTTGAAAAGACAGTTCATGGAAATGGTAGTTTGTTTTAATTCAGGCTGATTTATTACTTTTATATATACACAAATAGCTTTCCATACTCGTATATAAAGACATATAGATATATAAAAACACAAATAAACATTTAATACATTTGATTGTCGTCAGATTTCATAATGTTATCAGATAAAAAAAACTCTTTTTTTTTTGATAAATCAAAACAAAACAGGCATTAATCACATTCGTTTTGCATTTCTTGTGACAGTCAGATCACCTAATATAATATAATATAATATAAATTACAAAATTTGATAAAGAGACCCTGCTTCCAATATTACAATTATAGTAAACAACATATAAAAAAAAAAGGTACGCACTTCAAAAGTAACATTTATTTGCAATGAATCGCACTGACCACCTTTTCATCTTCATATCATGTTTATTTGTTTACTTGTGATACTTTGTTTTTGTTTTGTCAATGCTTGTTCTGTCATACCTTAATGAAACACGACAATGTTATTATATCGTATCATATGATTTAGCGTACTTCGTGTTATCTTTTTTTTCTTTTTGAAGATCTTGTGGCCAAACAACCTGATTTAGCCAAGTTGTACAGTTTACCTTTTTAGAATCGAAATGAGGGGGTTCGTTTGTTTATATTTCTTTCATGTATCACTATCGGCATACCCTCCGAGATATATAGAAAAATAGCATGCTCCACTTCTCATCATACAAGGAAAAGTAACCATTGTTCATACAACTGTTGCTATTAGATATCCAATTACTATAAATTTAGAGAAAGTGATTGCAGAAAAAAACACAAATCATATGATAGTCGGTTATGAGAAAGCTATAAAATATCCCACGAAAACGTTCGATCTGCATGTCCGTCTCGAATTGACTAAATCTGGGCTTTGGTCATTTTCAAAATAAATGGAATTTTTGTTTTTATTCAACAGGGTTTCCAATGGAAGCATTGAAAAAGATACTCCCAGAGGTGAATTCAATTATTAGTCAAGAAGTCTAATACCCTTTATTTAAATGGTGGCTTTGATAGCAAGATACTATTACGATGGTCTCAACTACTTTCTCTTTTAATCTTCCTCTGTTATTGTTCCTGAACTTTTATCTTTGCAAATATCAGACTTTTATTTACCATGTTATGTGTTATTCAGTCCTTCTAGTAAACAAACAAATAAATAAAAATAGAGTTTTGTTTATCTGTCTCAGTTACATAAAACTATATGCATTGGAAAGAAATTAGCCACATCAACAAATAATATCATTCTTGGCGAATCATTTTTGGCTTGGGTTATGAACAGTTGCTCTATTTTCTTTTTAGTACTAGGCTTGCTATCTCTATATTAAAGCAACTCCATTGAAACAAGACTTAAAAGAACGATTTTTTTTTAGGATTTACCTAAACGGTACTTACCGGGAGCCCTACTATAGTGCAATAACATCTCAGTCTCCCTCTTCATTTTCTTTCCTTCTACATGTAATTGCATCTTTCTTATATTAAAATATCTATACTAGTACCTACCTATGTGTATATATAGAACACAAAACCCTTTTACGACTGTGATATGTAAAGTTCAATACAACTAACAATAATAAAATAAGAAAGTATACACACATCGAGTCGGGTCTATCAGCCGATAAGTATCACCAGTGAGGGTAGATTTTCAAACAGACAAGGGATTATCAACACCTGATCAGGCATTTATTTTGATTTCTCTTTTTATCGCCACCTAAAATCATTTTTTGATTATTTTATTTGTTTTCTTCCTTTGTGTTTTTTTTTAAGAAAAACTCTATTCAAGTAAAATTTTTAACCGCACCAAACAAGTACTTCTCTTCAAAAGAAAATCAAGGAAATAACTGTCATTTGTCATGACTGAACTTCAAAACTCAAACAATCCATATAATAACTCTTATGAGTGGCTCAATCATGGTATGAAAAATTATCAGCAATCAAGTTGATAAGGATAATAATAATTGCATTATATAATAGCTTCATCTCCTTCGTCGCCTGTTACAAATTCTTCAACAGAAATGAATAACAATCGCTTTTCGGCGTCTCTTTACCAAACTCAGCTCCCACCTATCAACGCACCTTCAGCATCATCTATAATGAATACACAGCATACTCATACAGTACATAATAGCAATTTCACACACTCTAATATCAATAATGATTCATTACTGGAAGATGACCCTACACGCCGCTCACTCTCAGCAAACATAGCTCACCCATATGCCCATACTACAACAAACACAGGGCCGCATTGGATATCACCTGAGAATGCTACCAGTATTGTCCCAGGGTATTCTTCCAAAGATTCTTGCGACCTTTCTTATGATGGAGAAGATTATCATCATAATCATGGGCAACCGACCCCTTCTCCATCTGCGTCTACAGACCGCAGTAGATCAAAAAAGCAGCGTGTACCATCGACACGAGAAATACATGTCGAAAAAAATACAGAGGGAAAGCCTCCTTATTCTTATGCTACTCTTATCAAATACGCTATTGAGAACAGTCAAAGAAAGAAGCTAACTCTCAGTGAGATATATCAGTGGGTTATTGACCATTATCCTTTCTACAGTACCGCAGGAACCGGATGGAAGGTATGAATCCACACAAATAATTTTTTTGTTTTTGTTTACTATATTTAATACTTTCTCTTTTAGAATTCTATACGCCACAACCTCTCACTAAACAAAAGCTTCGTTCGCGTTGCTCGACCAATCAATGAACCAGGAAAAGGTTCCTACTGGCAGGTCGACTATCGAGCTGCTGAGGCAGAAATGAGATCCAAATCTACTATGGCTGTAAAAAATCGATCCAATAGATCTGGTAGTGATCCTTTAGGAAGTCCATATAGACCTGATTCATGGGCTTCAATGAATCCTACATTTGGAGCAAATCAGCGGTTCAGCAGAGAATCTCGCTCAATGTCTCTTGATTCTAATACTGGAAAAACGAATGGTCTTCCAAACGGGTTTGCCGCCAGTAGCTCAAGCTCAGGCATGCCATCGACTCTTTCTGGACCACATCACCATAATGCTACAGCAGGATATCCAGGCTATTATGGAGCTACTTGCACATATACCAGGCCTGTCAGTCACATACATCATTCACAGCATCATAGGCAAACGAATGAATTCCCTCGCAACAATGGAAATTTTTTGTCCACAGGTATATGAAGGATTCTCAAATAATAAATAAATAAAAATACAATAAAACCAAAAAAAAAAAAGTCAGCAGAAGAAACCCATTTATTTCGTTTTTTTTTTTACTTTTGTCATGGCATATATACAATGAATGGAGAGGTTTTACCCCATAACTATCATCATCTTTATAATTATTCTATTCAAAAGCATATACAAATAACGATCAGGAGCAGAAGCTATCAATGATCAATGTTCGCCATTAGACATTATCAGCTCCTAATTGGCTACCTCAAAAGAGACGACCAAGTGACTGCGGATTTCGCACTAAAGGTCTTATTATGGAAGAAATGTATCCTCAAAATAAAACATGCTCAGTTACATTTACGGTTGTACAAACGGGTAACAGATAAACTAACAATTGAACATCTCCATTCGTGAGATTACTTGTTAGTGTTGAATATAGAAAAATTTATTGTTTAATTAAAATCAATAAATGTTGGCTAACGTCAGGGACAATTGAAAAAGAAAATATTGGATATGAAAAAAGAGAGATGGAGCGAGAGAAGAGAAAGAGTGGCCTATAGAGCTTCTTGATATTTACATTTCCATCCTTTTCCTTTCATGCTATTTGATTAATTAAATAAGACATGATCCCCAGCGTTCAAATGGAGGGCGATAGACTGGTGTCATTCCAGTACAAATCTGGGTTTGAGCGTGATGTGATTTAATTACTGAAGAAGAATAAGACCCAGTATTTGCATCGTAGTGAGCCAATGTCATTCCCAGTGGTGGCGTAGAGGGTCTAGGTGGAGAGTTATAATCAGTGGATTCTTCCATAAGACTATCATGAGTGGATGGCGGTGTATTTTGTGAGAAATAGTCATTTGTTGTATTATCTTTTTGTTTTTCCAAAAAGGGCCGCTTTACGCTCACATCCTGAACAAAAAAAAAAATTAGTGGACGAATATCAGGACTTGACTTGTATTCATCATTACTTCAATCATGTCATTCTTTCTTTTCGATTGATTTGCTGTGGGCATGGCTTGCATCATTTTTATTATAATTGAGTTTTTAATACAAATTTATTGGGAAGGTGAGTGGAGAAAGAATAACAAATGGGAAAAAGTCTATCCTGCTTTAAACCTTTTGGCTTTTACAATCGTGACTGTATCGGATATTAAAGAAATGACAAATAAAAATCTTTTTAAAGTGGTTTATGTTTGGCCGAGTATTTCCAGTTGAGTTTTAATCCAAATCTGCTGGTTTTCCAGACTTTGCCGGATTGAGAATTTAGTGGAGGATGAGGTGAAGTTCTTTTGCTCTTAATAATAGTGTGTATTTTTTATTTTAAAAATAGAAGTAAACAGTATATAAATATGTCTTTGTTTAAGGAAAGAAGGTTAATTAATAAGTAATTGGTATGGGCATCCCATAAATATATTCAATTAAAATACTCATCTTGTAAAAGACAGATAGGATGGTGAAAAAAACTCTTCCTCACATCGAAAAACATCGTCCAATGGTAGATGTTGTTTGTTTAGAAAATCAATAGGATGCCGTCATCTTTTTTTTAGGCTAATCTGAAAACCATCTCTTTGACACCTTTAAATCCACCAATAAAGCACTTTTGAAGCGCCAACTTTTAAGGCTTAGCGTTTTAATGTTTAAAAGTAAGCAGTATTTTTTTATAGCCCTAACTAAAGGTCAATGGACTATCAGGTTTTGTCAAGAGGATAAATGTTGTAGAATTTTATGGTCCTCTTTGCGACTCATTCTGTATGATTAAAGTCTAAAAATAAATTACTATCACTACGAACCCCCATGCTTGATTGGTTAAGTCGATCAAAAATCAATAAATGAAACGCTATGATGAGTCTTTGATTGTATTTAGTATAATGAATATAAAGGCGAGTCCCAGGCACTGCATAACTAAAAATATTGATTAAAAAAGAATCTTTTCTTTAGAAAATAGTTATACTTAAGATTCAAAAGAATAATCTAGGCCTTCACTAGCATACATGAAACCAACAAGAAGCGTCATTTTTGTGGCTTTATCCCGTATCTCAAACAGAGAAACGCTGTTGTGATATCCTCTGCTTTTATAATACCCTCTTTGAAATCGTACCCTTACGCGGCCCGTATCTCCGCGAAAAGTCAGATAGACGTAAAATATCCCATTTGCGTTCATAAGTGGGACCACAGAATCAAAATAGATCTTCAGAGTCAGGACCCAAGAAAAGAAAGGCTTCTGATCAGTCTACTTCTGCCTATATTTCATAATTTCTTTACCTCTAAAATATATTATATATTCCATGATGTTAGTATATAACGCATCAAAAATACATGTGTATAGGATCAAAGGATCAAAGGATCAAATCAAACTCCAGGATAGGTGTCCATGTCAATGATTTGAATATCATTATCATTTTAGCTCGTAAAAAGCCATCTAAAGAAGTCCAGCTCTTTTAATAATATATTTTAGACTTTATATATTAATTAAAATTTACCTACCCTATCGATTTTCACACCTGATCGTCATTAAATATTTAGATAATTTGTAAAAGTTAAATTTTATTTGACTCAATATCGTTCCATGGAAAATAAGAATGAATATTGATAAAAAATAGCAATAAACCATGTGAATGGGAAATATGTTAAGTAAAGGAATGTACATAATAATATAATAGGATAATAATAATAATAATAATAAACAGTAACTTCTTATTGAAAGAAAGGTGGAGATAAGAGGAAAACGGAATCGACTACCTTTCACACAGTCCTGGTAGTCATCGACTCCTTGAGTTGTTCGGGAACTCGAGTCAGAATAATCAACATCAGAATTGCCATAGCCAGAGTCACTACAAAGGGGGCGTTCGTAATTCTTCATGTTAATCTCAATAAGCTCGGTTCCTTATGCCTCCCAACGGCCGAAATTGATCTTGACCGCTGCAGTACATTGGTGAAACGCCTATTGGAGATAAAGAGAGGATTCTTAGCCCTTGCACATGCCTACCTCATCATGAAAGAACGAGAAAAATACTTGGAGAGTGTGATATATGGGAAAGAAATAAGAATAAAAAATGATTTAACAAAAGACAAAAAGAATCTATTGTTTAAGATATGACTTTATTCTTCAAGATAAAAGATACATTTTCAAATATGAGAAAAGGTGGGTCTTTTATGCAAAATAAAATGTACGAAATATGGATTTGGGATGAGTACTTTATTAAAATGAATGTTCAGTTGGAGGAGACTGTTAGAGTCTCCTCCTGTCAAAGGAGAGTAAAGTGGATTAGAGAACAGCTCTTGCTGAGCTGTGATCGTCATTAATGCTTATTTTCTATTTTGTTTTTATTTATTTATTGGTTCTCGTCTTATACGATTACACCTGGGGAAAAAGTTCTGGTTTTTTTTACAGTTCTGTCAAAAAATTAGACAAAGTTTTCTCTGCTCTTTGTAAATTGTTTACAAAATGACAGAATGAGCTAAAAACAGCGCTAAATCAAAAAAAATACATCGATTTCAATAATACAATAATAGAAACAATAATAGTAATAGAATCATTCGTATTAAAAAGACGATTTGTTATTTTATTTAAAAGAACATTTTTATTATAGCTTTATTTATTATTTGATTAGTAGTAAGGGACAGTAACGACAATAGCAATAAAAAAAAATTAAAGATTATGGAAATATTCTTAAATAATACACTATGGGTAGAATCAGCAGTTTATTTCGAATGCTTTGATAAATGATTATTGATTCTTGGCATCTCTTTCACCCCTTTTTATACGTCTTCATTTATATCGAACATGTGAAGTCGATACCCTGATTGTGTTGCATCTTTGATAAAAAAACACACAAAAAAAGCCATATAAACCTCAACTTTTGTGAACATCAAAAACATTGTTCTGCATCTATATCTTCAATCTTGACTATAACATGCACTATTTGCTTTATTTCTACTGCCTCCACATGGTTCATAAAAAGAAGAAGAACAAATTCTCTACTCTCCTTGGCCATTGTATGTCAAGCTCCTTCCGTTCCAGTTCCCTCCGATTAGGGTTCGACCAAATTGCTAGTTTGTGTGAACGGAAAGATAAGCGGTTATATGTAATAGCAAAATAATATATCTAACTAATCTATCTGTAGATCTTTTTCTGCCCTTGCACCTCGTGCGCG
Source organism: Backusella liffmaniae (assembly GCA_024140265.1). Lineage (NCBI taxonomy): Eukaryota > Fungi > Mucoromycota > Mucoromycetes > Mucorales > Backusellaceae > Backusella > Backusella liffmaniae. The sequence goes on along the minus strand of VCJE01001683.1, from coordinate 9,379 downwards.
CATCCCGAAACAAAGGACAGCAGGTTACCCCGACTGTAAGTATAGTTTGTCATTTTGTATTTTGTATTTTTTTTCATTTTATACATTTGTATTTTATTTTTGCTACCCGAATCAATAACTCCGACTTTCTGGCAATGGATCATGTGATATTTGCCCAATAAAGTTTGTTATCCAAAAGGCAACATTATTTGAAATAAAGAAAACAAATCTCAATTAAAGTTTGATCTTCTTTCTAATAAACATTTTGCTGTTGCATTCTATATTATGTCCGAAACCACTTACACTCCCCCAGCCGATGGTGCCAAGATTATTATTGTAGGTGGTGGATGTTTTGGACTCTCTACTGCCTATGCTCTCTCCTTGAGGAATAAGTATGATATTTGGGTATATGACCGCCAGCAAATTCCTGCTCCTGATGCAGCTTCCACTGGTAAGCCTTGAACTATCATTTTAAATACTCAACAATCAGTCTTTGGTTTAAATCTCGGTTTTTTGAATTAGACATCAACAAGATTGTGCGTATGGACTATGGAGGTTGTGCAGATTATATGCATATGTCGGTAGAGGCCTTTGGCCTTTGGCATCAGTGGAATAAGGAACGAGCCGAATTGAATCGTCCACCTGTATTTCATCAGTCAGGTGTTTTATTATTTTCCCAGAATGGCTCTTTCTCAGAATTTGAGAAAGAATCTATCCGTCAAATTCAACAAGCTGGCTACGGTCACTTTATTGAAATTTATGATACACCTGAAAAACTTGTTGCCAAGTTCCCTCGTTTTGAATCCGCTGTTAAAAATGGCTTCAATGTTGCATACTTGAACAAAGAAGGAGGTACAAAAAGAAATAGACATTTCATCTTTTTTTGACCGTGGAAAAAAAAATCTAATTTTTTTTGATTGTTTTCATTTAAAAAAGGATGGTGTAACTCTGCTGCTGCTGTTGAACATCTTTATGAAAAATGTAAAGCCAATGGCGTTCGCTTTGTTCTCGGAGAGGAACAAGGTAGCTTGGAGAATGTTTATTGTGATCCAAAAAGTCCCTCTACCGTGGTAGGTATCAAGACAAAGGATGGGAAAACACACTATGCGGATCGTGTGCTACTTGCGACAGGTGCCTGGTGCCCTAGTATTATCGATATGTATGATCAAGTAACTGCAACTGGTCAACAGGTCATTCAATTTAGGCCACCTAAAAACTATGTGGATGCTTACTCAAATGACCCTGTTTGGTGTGCCGATCTTTCTGTGACAGGCCACTATGGCTTTCCTTCCACCCCAGGTGGAAATCTTTTAAAAGTTGGTAAACATTCTAGCGGGTATGTACATAGTTTATATATGGTTATAAAATATAGATGTAATTTTTATCAAGATCTCTTTTTTTTTTTTTCTCGAAAAACCGACATGCGGAATTAATTTTTGTCAATCCTTAGATATTTGAATCCTCGTGAGAGTGATAACATTTCTGTTCCTCGCACACAGGTCACACATAAAGATGATACTATTCCTATTGGTGCACTTACTGAGTTCCGTCAGTTTATGAGCCGATTTCATCCAGAAACCTCCTCCATGGATATTGTCTACAGTCGTATGTGCTGGTAAGTTTTAATTGCTTTGATTAACTTTTTATCTTTGTAATAAATCATGATGCCGAATTGGGTAGGTATGCTGATTCAATTGATGGAGATTTTGTTATTACCCCTCATCCTGATTATAAAAATCTTGTTATTGCCACAGGTGATTCTGGTCATGGCATGAAGTAAGTGTGAAACGGAGATTATAAAAATAAAAACTAAACTTTATTTGCATCAAGGTTCATTCCAATTATTGGTATGAAAATTCGAGATGTGATTGAGGGCAATGAGACTTATTGGACCAAAAAATGGGCATGGCGAAATATGAATATACGAGATACAAAATTGGATAGTCTTCGTCAAGATTCTTTGATTCAGAGAATCATCTTGGCCGAAGAAAATAAACCCGAGGCTCGATTTGCCACTCCAGATGAACACAAAGCCTCTAGACCAAAACTTTAAATAAACATTTGTAATTATAGCTTGATTTTATTTTATATATTTATTTAACAATTGAGATATGTATTTT
>VCJE01001681.1:37571-57999 GCA_024140265.1 Backusella liffmaniae | reverse complement strand
CCGGCATCGGTTAAAAGAAAGGTTATTACAAATATAAAATAGAAAAAGATAGATAGAGATCTATAATCCATCTATATGAAAAGATGAGTATCTTCCGAACAATATCGAATGATAAAGACAACCGATGCAAAAGGAAATAGATAATAAAAATGGAATAAGGGCACAAGAAATGATGGATAAAGTTAATATTCAGAATACAGAATAAAATCAAATGAATCCTAAGAATAATTGTCTTGTGTATCAAGGATAAAAATCCAGTATCAACTTAGCATGAATAATATAGTAACATAATTTCAATGTGGAGTACAAAAATGGAAATAGATGGATAAACCAATAGCTTAGATCAAATATAAGATACAGTTACGGGCACTATGAATATGAGAGACGTAACAGTATGAAAAACCGAACTGTGATACATATCATGTAGTTAAACCTCTCTCTCTCTCTCTCTCTCTCTCTCTCTCTCTCTCTCTCTCTCTCTCTCTCAATATAAATACTTAATACAAAGGATTAAATAGAGTACTAGTAAATCTACAAACATAAATACAACTTGACTCATGGATTCCAAGATTTTTTTTACAATGAATGATCTTAAGGTCATTCACCATTGACAGTAGTCATTCAGGAAATGTCCTTGAATAAAAGTCTAAAATCAAATAACTTATGTTATTATATCCCGACACTGTGCCTGAATAATCTATTGATCTGATCGGTGAAACAGAATAGGAACCAACAGAACCCAACAGCTGGCTTTACTATGTATCCTCTTGTCCTATTCAGCTTGTGCTGATAGTATTGATGGTACGGTCAATGCTTATAATTTGGGTGCATATTGGGTGTTTTCTTCTGTACTACAATAGCCGACCTCAAAGCAAATGAAGGGATCAAATATAATGTTTTACACGCCAATGTTACTCGAACATCACTTTTGAGAGACTACCATGATGCATTTTTTCATTAACCAATGTTGTAAGTCGTATGTACAAATTGACCTTGGTCATAATTTTAAATAACTATCAAGTCTATTTTAATTAGCACACGTAAGTCTGCTAAGGACACTAACTAATTTATTTACTGGTGTCATTACTTTTAAACAAAACAACCCACTTTTTTTTTTTTACTTGTAGATGGTAAAAATATCCATCAATTTACCTGTATATAAATGAATGATATAAGTACATTTACTATACGGTAATAGCACAAGATATATAGAAAGTATATTCACTCCGAAAAATTGGTATTTTTTGTTGTAACTTTATTGCTCGATGGAAAAAGACAACAGAGCTCTTCGAAAACTAACTATAAATGCGTTATTTTATTATTTAATAACATTAATCACGTCGTACAAAACAGGTTTATTTTAATAATATATAAAAATAGTTATATCAACATAATGGACGTGGTTAAGGAAATACATGGTCAATCAAGTAAAATACAAAAGAGAATATCATGATTAGGAATGGTGCTCGAATGATATTCTCATCGGACCACAATACCTGCAACAATGTTTATTTTTGTAACTTTTTTTGATAAGTCAAACAATAAGAAGAACTTACCCGATTTAGACTAGCAGAGGAGTTCTTATTGTTAATGCAAAACAAACAAAGTAAAGTAAAAAAATAAAACAAAAAATATACTCCCTTTTCCCTTTTCTCAATTATTCTATTATTATTTTTTTCAGTTTTTGAATGAAACGTACTTTAGGAGATACAGAAAAGACAAATAAAAAAACCTGCTTCGCCAATGATAACATAGAAGAGTTTCTCTCCCACTTGGAAAATGGAGACTATCAATACTGTTTGTCACAGAAAAAACACGACGATGATGTAGTCTATCAACTACTTGAAAAGATCACACAGAGACAGTGGCGCTTAGAAACAGACAATAGAAGACTGAAACTAGCCCTTCGCCAACAGCATCATCTTTTAACTTGTAATGATGAGAATGTACATCCTGAAACAGTTTCAAATGTACAGGCAACGACACCTGAAGACAACCTGGAGTCGTTTAGAGAAAAGGCTTTTATAGAACGAGTGGAACTGTCGTCACCAGGTAACCCCCCAGAAATGTTGATGATATACATTGTTTTTTAAATAATTATATATATAGCACCGCTTCAGTCAGTACCTTGCAACGACTGCATAGAACAAGCAATCCAAGTTGCACTAGCTATACATGACGGACGTTTGGATAAACGCATAGAGTGTAACCATCCTATGGGCAGATCCATGCTTCTACTAAAAAATGCAATGAATTCAATGGCAGAGCGACTACAGCGCATCACGGACAATGTCATGCACGTTAGTCATGAGACTGCGGTCAAGGGTAAATTAGGGATCCAGGCAGCCCATGACGACAATGTGAGTGGAGTATGGCGTGATTTCACCCTCAATCTGAACAGCATGACTCAAAATCAGTTGGAACTTGTTCGCGACATTGCTGATGTGTCGATGGCCATTGCGCGTGGTGACTTGAGTAAAACAATGACGGTGCCGGTCAAAGGTGAAACACTGGTATTAAAAAACATTTTTAATATGATGGGTAAATAATGATAGAAAAAGGGAAAGCCATTTATCTAATAACCCCTTTTTTAGTGAATCATTTAAATTTGTTTGCATCCGAAGTCACTCGAGTTGCTCACGAGGTAGGCACAGAAGGAAAATTAGGAACCCAGGCCAAAGTGGCTGGTGTCGATGGTATTTGGAAAGAATTGACGGATAATGTAAACACAATGGCAACCAACTTGACGGATCAGGTCCGAGACATTGCAAATGTCTCCAAGGCGGTGGCAAGAGGTGACTTGACCAAGACGGTAAAAGTACATGTAAAAGGTGAAATGCTGGATTTAAAAAATACCATCAATACGATGGTCGATCAGGTATGTAAACAAGACAAGATAAAATAAAGTTTGATGCTAAATAAATAAATGACCTCAAAGCTTTCCACTTTTGCCTCAGAAGTAACACGTGTCTCATTAGAAGTGGGGACAGAAGGCAAATTGGGTGGCCAAGCCATTGTACAAGATGTGGGTGGTACATGGAAGGACCTGACGGATAACGTCAACATGATGGCCACAAAAATTACAGATCAAGTGCGTGATATTGCCACCGTAGCTTATGCTGTGGCTGAAGGTGACTTGACAAAAAAGGTCGTTGCTAATGCTCAGGGAGAGGTCTTGGAATTAAAAAATACAATGAATCGGATGGTAATATCTTTTGTTTATTGTCAACAAAATAAATCAAAAAAATAAAATAATTTCTATAGCTGCATTCTTAAAAATAGGTAGACCAGTTGACCAACTTTTCGGCCGAAGTGAGTAGAGTGTCACTTGAAGTAGGTGTGGAGGGTAAATTGGGTGGTCAGGCCATGGTCAAAGATGTAGGAGGTGCATGGAAGGACCTGACAGACAATGTCAATACCATGGCCGCCAACCTCACCACTCAGGTGCGTTCTATCGCACAAGTCACAAAAGCGGTTGCCAAGGGCGATCTATCCAAAAAAATTGATGTCGAGACACGAGGAGAGATATTGGATCTAAAAAACACCGTCAATAGTATGGTGGATCAACTCAACGTCTTTGCATTCGAAGTGACTCGCGTATCCAAAGAAGTCGGCACAGAGGGCAAACTAGGAGGACAGGCTGTTGTTCCCAACGTGGATGGTACATGGAAAAACCTCACCTATAATGTCAATACCATGGCCTCCAACTTGACAGCACAAGTGCGATCCATTGCAGTGGTGACAAAATCTGTGGCAAATGGCGACCTTTCGAAAAAGATTGAAGTGGAAAGTGGTGGGGAGATTCGTGATTTAAAAAATATAGTCAATGACATGGTGGACCAACTGCGTGTCTTTGCCTCTGAAGTCACTCGCGTTTCGAGAGAGGTGGGGACAGACGGTAAGTTGGGTGGTGAGGCAACGGTGCCCAAAGTCAGCGGTACCTGGAAGGACCTTACCGACAATGTCAATACCATGGCCGCTAACCTTACAACACAGGTGCGCTCCATTGCCCAGGTCACAAAGGCAGTGGCCAAGGGTGACTTATCCAAAAAGATTGATGTCGAAACACGAGGAGAAATATTGGATTTAAAAAACACAGTCAACAACATGGTGGATCAGCTGAATGTATTTGCATCTGAAGTCACAAGAGTCTCCAAAGAAGTGGGTACAGAAGGAAAATTGGGTGGACAAGCATTTGTGCCCAACGTGGATGGTACCTGGAAAGACCTCACCGATAATGTCAATACCATGGCATCCAATCTGACAACCCAGGTACGATCCATTGCTGTTGTCACCAAAGCCGTAGCTCTGGGTGACCTTTCAAAGAAGATTGAGGTAGAAAGTGGTGGCGAAATATTAGAGTTACAGAACATCGTGAATGACATGGTGGATCAGCTTAATGTGTTTGCAGACGAGGTCACACGTGTAGCAAGAGAGGTGGGGACAGAGGGTTTCTTGGGCGGACAGGCAGTCGTTCCCAATGTAGGCGGCACCTGGAAGGACCTTACTGAAAATGTAAACCACATGGCTGCCAATCTTACAGACCAAGTACGATCCATCGCTGAAGTAACAAAGGCCGTTGCTAATGGTGATATGAGCAAAAAAATTGAGGTCGAGAGTGGTGGAGAGATCCTCGAATTGAAAGATACAGTCAATGGGATGGTGGATCAGCTGCGTATCTTTGCGTCAGAAGTGAGCCGTGTTTCCAAAGAAGTGGGCACCGAAGGAAAATTGGGTGGCCAGGCCAATGTGCAAGGTGTAGCAGGCACATGGAAAGACTTGACAGACAATGTCAACATGATGGCTGATAACCTTACAAGTCAAGTGAGATCCATTGCAGAAGTAACCAAAGCTGTCGCACTAGGGGATCTTTCCAAAAAAATTGAAGTGGAGAGTGGAGGTGAAATATTGGAACTGAAGAATATCGTCAACAACATGGTGGACCAACTTAATGTCTTTGCGTCAGAGGTAACCCGTGTTGCAAAAGAAGTCGGTACCGAGGGTAAACTAGGAGGCCAAGCCCTTGTTCCAAACGTGGACGGTACATGGATGAACCTCACAGTGAACGTCAACCAAATGGCCGCCAATCTAACTTCGCAGGTGAGATCGATTGCAGAGGTAACCAAAGCTGTTGCTCTAGGTGACCTTTCCAAGAAAATTGAAGTCGAAAGTGGTGGCGAAATTCTGGAACTTCAAAACATTGTGAACGGCATGGTGGATCAATTACGTGTATTTGCTTCTGAAGTCACTCGTGTCGCCAAAGAAGTAGGCACTGAAGGCAAACTAGGCGGTCAAGCTGTAGTCCAAGGTGTCGCAGGCACGTGGAATGAGCTTACAGATAATGTCAACATCATGGCTGCTAATTTAACAACCCAGGTTCGCTCCATTGCCGAGGTCACCAAAGCAGTTGCAAGTGGTGATATGAGCAAAAAGATACATGTCGAAACAAGAGGCGAGATTCTTGAACTTAAAATCACTGTCAATAGCATGGTGGATCAACTTCGTGTGTTTGCTTCCGAAGTCACTCGAGTAGCCAGGGAGGTAGGCACCGAAGGCAAATTGGGTGGTCAAGCAACTATTGTTGGCGTGGATGGTACATGGAAAAACCTAACAGATAATGTCAACATTATGGCAAGCAACCTGACCGATCAGCTCCGTTCCATTGCTGCTGTATGTAAGGCCGTTGCTCAAGGTGATTTATCTAAAAAGATCCAAGTGGAAGTACATGGTGAAATTGCCGAGTTAAAAAATACCATCAATACCATGGTGGATCAGCTAAGCTCGTTTGCTTCCGAAGTGACGCGAGTAGCAAAAGAAGTAGGCACCGAGGGAAAATTAGGTGTTCAGGCAGAAGTAGAAGATATTGAAGGTCTATGGAAGGACATTACAAGCAATGTCAATATAATGGCATCCAACCTCACCACCCAAGTACGTGCTTTTGCCCAGATATCAAACGCTGCCACCGAAAACGACTTTTCTAGACTCATTACCGTAGAAGCCTCAGGAGAAATGGATTCGCTTAAAACAAAAATCAATCAAATGGTAAGCTCCCTCAGAGAGGCCATACAGAAGAATCGACAGGCAAGAGAAGCTGCCGAATTAGCAAATAGATCCAAAAGCGAGTTTTTGGCCAACATGAGTCACGAGATCCGCACCCCCATGAATGGTATCATTGGCATGACATCGCTCACACTCGAAACAGAACTGACACGACAACAACGTGAAAATCTAATGATTGTTTCCAGTCTTGCCAACAGCCTACTCAGTATCATTGATGATATTCTTGATATTTCCAAGATTGAAGCTGGAAGAATGACACTCGAGTCTATCCCCTTTTCACTTCGATCTTCTCTCTTTAGCGTATTAAAGACGTTGGCAGCCAAGGCAAACCAAAAGAAACTGGATTTGATCTATAATATTGAAAATGATACACCCGATTACTTGATTGGAGATCCATTACGATTGAGACAGGTGATTACCAATTTGATTGGCAACGCAGTGAAATTTACAACCCAAGGCGAAGTTGCTCTAGAAACAAGAGTTGCGCGCGTTCACAATGATAATGTGGTGGTTGAGCTTTGTGTCAAAGACACTGGTATTGGTATACAGCAAGATAAGCTAAATGTTATTTTTGATACATTTTGTCAAGCAGATGGATCAACAACGTAAGTGATGGAGATGTTTTTTGGTATATGTACTCATTTGTATTCCCTCTTTTAGTCGTGAATACGGAGGCACTGGGTTAGGTCTCTCGATTTCAAGAGATTTGGTTCAGTTAATGGGTGGAGATATGTGGGTTATTTCCACATATGGCAGAGGCTCACAATTCTACTTTACACTCACATTCAAATTACATGTCACTGATAAAACAGAAATCATGGAGAAAATGAAGCGTTTCAGAGGTCGAAATATCCTCTTCTTGGACTTCTTAAATCAGACAAGTGTAGTTGAAAACACAAAAGCATTAAATTTAAACTGCCACAGAATCAGCAGCCTCAGTGAAGTTACAAATATCGCCAAAACACTCTCGTCCAACAAAAGCCAACAGGCGCCTTTGGTGGACACTGTCATTATTGACAATATGAGTTATGCCGAAAAGATCCGTGAGGTGGTTCATTTACGGTATACACCCATTGTATTGGTTGCCCCACATGTTAGCAGACTCAACATGAAGTTATGCATTGACCTGGGTATCACAGGTTATATCAATTCACCCGTTCAGCTGGATGATTTTGCACATACCCTTTTGCCTGCGCTAGAGAGCCAAACAACCATCCCCAGTGACTCGGATGCCCAACTTCCTCTCAATATCCTATTGGCAGAAGACAATATTGTGAACCAAAAACTTGCGGTGCGTATACTTGAGAAGTTTGGTCACAAAGTAGAGACGGTTACCAATGGAAAACTAGCGGTCGAAGCATTTGAGCGTAAGAACTTTGACATGATCTTGATGGATGTACAGATGCCTATTATGGGTGGTTTCGAAGCCACACAAAGAATAAGACAGCTGGAGCAGCAGACCGGATTACATATTCCCATCATAGCTCTAACTGCACATGGTATAGTTTATAGATTGATTGTCTTATAGTATAAAATCAACTAATGTATTTCTTATTATTTTTAGCCATGATTGGGGATAGAGAGAAGTGTCTACAGTCTGGAATGGTAGGAAGACATTGATATTATTTAACCAGGAAATCATTTACTTATATATTTTTTTTCTTCCCTAGGATGAATATGTTACCAAGCCCTTGAGATTCCCCGAGCTTATTGCTGCCATCAAGAAGTTTGCTTCACATAATAAATAATACTTTTTTATTTGATGAATGGTTTTTTTTTTGAATGAATAAGCCAATAGAATTGTTTCATTTTGAAAAATATAAAAAGAGTGGGACCCCGGCCTTGCATGATTTATCGCTCTTCTTTTTTTACTTTTTACAACCTAGTTACATCAACAAAATGGCTAATGAATTAAAGGTGTTTATTTATGCTACCAGTATTCTTACAACAGGTTATGCTCTTATGAAATACACCGTTCCCGATGAAGAGACAATGAGAAAGGTAGAGCCCCATAAGCACTATTTTGAACATATGAATCCTGATCCCTTTTTTTCATAGCGCTTAGATCCTGCATTAAGACAAGAATATGATCAAATGAAGGCTGCCAATCGCGAAAAAGGACAACAAATGATGGATATGATACGTGAGGCAGCAGAGTCAGATAAGCCTGTTTGGCAAATTGCCAACGAACAGCGCGAAAAGTCCAACTAAATACGGATTGTATTTTTTAAAACTGTTTATACATCATATACATTATACATTTAATCAAATATTTGGCCATTTCAATGTTGTACCGTATCGCTATGTTTTGTTTTACTTATTGGGAGGACGAAGGGTGGGAGGGGGAAGCACAGATTGGATGCCCTTTGTCATATTATATATTGTTTTTTTTGTGAATGCTGATAGACATTTTATGTCTTAGTAGTATGACGTACTCTCGCTTGAAAATAATGACAAGTGAGTACACAACAGTCGCTATCATTATTCAAACTTCCAACTTGAGATAATCGAATTGTTTATTTATTTGCTCCTTTAAAAGACATTTGTTTAATCATTTGTGCTTTTTCATAATTTTTCCAGAAATTGAACCTCCGGAAAACAATCTCATCTCCTAGAGCTTTTCTGGCCTTCCCAGCCTTTCGGAGCCTTTTAAAAAGCCAGAAATATATGGGTAGCCTCTCTATGTTTTCCGGATGTTAATACGATTGTATTAAAACATTACTTTTCTTTTTTATTGCTTCAGCACAAAGTTTAAATGGTATTGCTAAGCTGATTAAATGCATGAATAGTTGCTTTTCTTATATTACAGGTTAAAGAATGAGAGGGGAAGGGTAAATTGTACAAGAAAGGTGTTTAAAATTCCTCAAAAGAATCTGTATCTTCAATATAGCGCCATTTCTTCAACTCAGTACCATAAGGCCTGGGACGAAGTTCATAGACACTACAAAATATTATTAAAGGTTTTTAATAAGAAGTTGTGTATTGTCTTTTTCTCTTGGGACTCACGTATGAATTGGAACCAACATGTGTGGCATTTCTTCTCGAGTCCAATCTAGTAAATAGCCCAATAATATTCTCATCACCACTCTATGTGTAATGATTAAGCACGACTGGGTCATTCTTTCCAACTCGACTATCATTGGTTGAACACGATGAATGACATCTAAAACAAAAATATGTTAATCCCGATGACAAATGGACTTTTCATCATCATTCTACTTGAATTTACCGATATACGACTCGCCACCCATTCCTGGGTATCTATAATACAATTTATTGGCTTGTCTTGCTTTATATTCATTGGGGTGTTTTTCCTGGATTTCATGATATGTCATTCCTTCACAGATCTATATAATAGGATAAGAATACTGTTCATCATTATATATATATATATCCACTCACTCCGGAATTAATTTCATTTAAAAATCTTATATGTTTAATGTCGTACTCGTCTGGATCGAGTTCTTCAGCTGTTTCCATTGATCGTTTCAGCATGCTTGTCCAAACGGTAAACTGTGAACTACAGTATTGTACTGTTCTTGCTAATGCGGCAGCTGTATCGTCTGTATTTCCATCAAGCTCATTTGCCCTGGAGGCAAGTTCGCAAGCAAACCTTAATCTTTGTGTTTGTGTAAATCGAGCCAATGCCTTTGCATACTTCTTGCCTTTCTCGGACAATGGCGCATCGCCTCCAATTTTACCCGTCACATTATCTTCACTTTCGCCATGTCGTGTGACAAAGATTTGACGTTCTGGTAAAAGATGTCAATGCGCAAATTCAAATCAATTAACAATATCAACTTACCAACCAAATTAAAATTCATCAAATAAAATATACATTGGCCCGGTAAATAGCCCGAGATGTTGTAAGCAATCACCTTCTTACCAACATTGATTATTTTACAAAACTGTATATCATTTTCTTCCTCCCAATCACCAATGGGTTCATACGCCTTTTCATAATTTTCAACACGAGACCGAAAATCTGCTAATGCTTTAACTGGATCTCTATTTTTATAATCTGGTCCTGATAGTTTCAGACGAAAATTTCTTTCCAGCATCTGTTAACTTTCCTTTTAATAAAAGTCCCACCATTGATTTCGTTCCTTGAACCATTCATTTACCTGTTGATCATTACATACGGATTCAACCATTAATACTCTAATCTCTGGTTCCCTTTCCAATCTATCAACTAATAGCTTCCTATCACGTTGACAGACAGATAAAATAAGTACTCATATATCGATAAAACTACAAGTACAATCTCACCTTCTCTCCAGGGTAGAATTTGTTGCATCGTGTATAGCCACTCGTCCACCTTCTTTTAACCATGATACCAGTTCTTCCAAAACACTTAATGCGATTTCATCTCGGATACGTTTTGCATCATTATTATTTGGATCAAAAAAACCGGCAGATTGATCATGACCTGAAGCTTCACATACACGTCTCATATTACCAACGTTAAATATCTTTGTCTCATACTGCAGCCAATTTAAATATCGTCTCAGCTTTTTTACAAGATAGCTTTTTCCTCTTGCTGGTAATCCCACTATATTATTCCGCCACCCAAAAAAAGCAAAATGATATTAATTAATTAAAATCAGACACATATACACATAATAATACACTCAGTTTACCCATAATAACAACCAATTTACTGTCCAGTTGTCGTTCCATTTTTAGCTCTAAACAAGATAATATATAAGGACGTATTACATAATATATTCCCATATTATATTTACTAGGTGTTGTAATAGTGTGGACTGCACCAGGAACATCTAAACCAACTGAATGGCGGATTCGAATGCCTTTCTCCCCTCCATCTTCAGGTGCTAACTTTAACCAGTTGATTGCAGGCAAGACTTTTGGTTCAACTGACACTGGTATTTCTTCCTGAGCTTCGTCTCCAACACTGTCCTCCTCTTTTTCTATTTCGGGAGAGACAGGTGCTCCTAAGACTGGCAATACGCGCTTTGGTAAGTTGTCTTCTTCAGGGTTCTTTTCTACTTTGACTACAGGTAGTATTCTCTTTTGTCGGCTACTGCCCATAGTATATAAACAAAGAAAGAAGTCTGTTTTCTTCCTTTTTCTTTTTTTTTTTAAAAAAAAAATATTTTTGATAAAAAAAAAAGTCAGAATTGTTTTTTTTTCTGTCTCAAGTCAATCTGACACTATCGAGCATGATGGCCTTTCAGCCAATCATCTAATTTTGATTTACTTCCTTTTAAACAATTTTACTTTTAATGGTAATAATATAAAGATAAGACTTTTATCTAAGTTTTTACTTCTCAAGTTGTATTTTTTAATAGCCTAGTAGTTCTTTATCAGCAATTCTTGATTCTTTATCAATAATGGCATTCAATAGCAATATAAAAAGGGTAAGCATAGCAAATACCTAATTAGGAAACACTATCAAACCACTCGAATGATTTTATTTCATTTTGTTCCTTGCTGTGTGTAGATATGCTGTATAGACAATTGTTAATTTATTTGAACAAGGTACTCTATTTTCAAAGTTCAATAAGAACATTAAATCAGTAAATAATGTCGAGTAAATAAATTTTTCATGGCCCTAAATAACGTTCATGTACCATAGTGAATAGGCTTTAGTGAATACAACACACCAACTAAGTTTTGCGAAAACCGGAACTTTTTTTTCTTCTTATTTCCAGCTCTTGAGATACACTCATTTATTTAAATTTCGATACCTTGTTCCTCTCTTTCATTAGGTCTTCTTTAAAGGACCTGCGATTCTAAGTAGCTTTTAGTTAATAACCATTGAGTTTGGAACCATGCGCAATTTATTAATTCTAATACCACAAAACGGAATCTAACATAGTAGCATAGACTTTTGAATCGCTTTAACCTTTATTAATAACAATAATGTTGAAACCCAGAGATTAAGAAGTACTTAAAACCTTTTAGAACTTTTGTTCTTCTTATCAACTGTTTTCTTCTTCTTTTCTTTTACTTATTATATTTTTACTATACAATAAAAGATACCATGCTAGTACTAAGCTATAGTATTACTTAATTTAAATAAAAGGGAAAAAAATATATGCTGACTTAGCTTCAAGAGTCAGACTGCCTTTTTTAAGAGAAAAAAAATACAATTAATAACTGCAACATTTATACGTATATGACCAAGCTGTTTTATTATATTTTGGATGTAAAACCTGCTTGGAAAGGGATTAAAGGGCGTTTTACCTGTAAATCGAAAAGAGATATCGATGTGTAGCGTAATATTTAGTCTAGATGATAATGTTCGTGTTTGCTCGCTACTCCCCGAAAGGAATTTCTTGATTTAATGTACTTCCTATATTAAAAATAGTTCAACGATTATTTCCTTTTCTCCTTTTCTCCTTTTACCAGCAAGCAGGTTTGCTTGTACCCTTAGGTTGATAATGCACATATATTCCCATATGCTTCTATGAAATAAATACCCATTTAGCAACACTGTATCTAAAAATGGTGTTATGATAATCTATTAGGCGAAAGGACATGTAAGAATTCCTATGTAAAACCTATTTTCGTCAGATGGGAAACTACTTGCCCTTGATTTTAGCGAAAAAGTATTTCCTTGGGCACTAACATATAGGAAATTTAGGCATAAGTACAATAGATATATGCCTATATATACATAGATTCATTAACTATATGAATGAATCATTCAAAGATAATATCTTATAGCTTGTATATCATGCATAGCTTTACAGATTCAAAGGGCCATTATGTAATTGTTATAGAGGAGAATAGACTAAGCTAATTCGGTACATACGATTTTATTAAACTTTATGTATAAAGATAAAATCATTTGTAATCAGTTAGTAATTCTTAACTACCTAAATAAAAACATATGAGTAAAACAAATAGTGATCAAAATAAACTATATCATATTATTAATCAAATGAGCAATATATTTTAGTGGTTTGCTCAGCGTTAAGAATAAAAATGATGGTAAATTTCGTTAAACATAGTGAGTATATTTTTTTATATGAATATCACCCACTATTTTGAAAAAAGAAGGTCGAAATGTGTTATTCAAAGTTAACAAACTATATAATACATTTATACTAAAAAAACCAAAGGGAATAGTTTTTCCCATTCACTTTATAAATCTCTTATCAGGTAGGATTTTCCAAAATAAAACAGAATTTTTTTTTCTGCTACGAGATGGTCAAAAAAACCAGTTTTTTAAGTTTAGACTGAAATCTATTTACAGATAAACGTTGTTTAAACCAACCAACTTCTTGACTTTGGTTGAACGGCTTCAAGTAATTTATATATAAAACTACATTGCAAAAAGAGAATTAGCCACTATTTTTTATTGTCTATTTTATTATTATTTATCTTCAAAGGCTTAATATAATTGGAGTTAACACATTTCCAAGGTGAATGGATACCTTTAAAGATTTACGTTCCGCTTAGCGCCATTTTGACTTATCTCCTCCAAATATGTTTAGTGTCAGCTTTTTCCAAGATATTGAACCCTGAAGATTTTCCCGATAATGTAACACGTTGGTTGAGTGACCCATGTATTTGCATGTAATACACATAGTTACACCATTGGCAGATACCTATGTTATCCTTTTTCCTTTGTTTTTAAAGATTCGTGTAATATAAGTAGTATCGTATACTATATCAAGATTATGCTGGTCGTATCTTTTTATATCGCTTTTATTATTAGCTCACTAATACCACTTTAACAATAGTAGTACTATCAGTCAATACTTTTGATTCATTAAGCAAAGAAACTATTCTAATTAAATTTTCATGCAATAAATGCAAATATTTCAATCTTGAAAGTGTGATAAACATTAAATCTTTCTCCTTCTCAATTTTTTGTACATTATCAACTCTCCCCCTGGGATTAGTACTATAACATACTTGATCTATCTTGTTGTTATTTTTGTGTCTGAGTGCAAGCTAACATCTCAAACATTTAAATTCAGATTATTTTTTTTTTAGAAAAAAAAAGGGTCTAAACCAAAGAGATAACTA
The DNA here is from genome assembly GCA_024140265.1 of Backusella liffmaniae. NCBI lineage: Eukaryota > Fungi > Mucoromycota > Mucoromycetes > Mucorales > Backusellaceae > Backusella > Backusella liffmaniae. Next base: position 43,935 of record VCJE01001681.1, on the reverse strand, counting down.
ATTTCCTTTGAGAAGATTCCTACAGTTTACCTTTTTCTTACAAGAAAAAAAGGAAAAAGAAGGGGCTTGTGTTTGACTTGAACAGTACCAAAAGTAGCATTCAAAATTTCCTTGTATACTAATCATTCTGCCATGTACTCACCACTAAAAATGGGATTGATTCTTAAAAACAACAATTAATTATCCAGAGAGATGGGGTTTTTATAATAATTCTTCTTTTGTGGTTAGTTTTCTTTGTTAAGGTTTAAGGTAGATTTTCAGATTGATGACCACGCTACATTAATCAGCTTAAATAAAATATATCGCTTATCAGAAGTCTATATGGTCGAATTAACTTGAAAAAACTGTGCTTGCTCGTGTCCTACCCATACATGTAAACAAAGAATAAAATAAAAAAACAAGTCTGCATGTTTTACAAGACAAATGATGGTTGCACTTTATATCGAGTGACGCTTAAAAAAAAAAGAGCATGTTTGCTTGTTTTACAAGACAAATAATTGTAACACTTTATATCGAGTGACGTTTGAAAAATAAAAGGAAAAGAAAGAACACTAACACCAAGTGACGTTTGAAAAAACAAACACAAGTGGGCATTTGAGCATTTGTTTTTGGCTAAAAGCCGGATTTTCTGACTAGTTCGAGTATGAAATAGCTGATGTCCGAAAATAGACCTATAAGAGTCCAGAGCAATCAGATTCTACTCTATTCTGGCATTCAATTGATACACACTAGATATTTGATTCAGTGCTAAAGGGATTTATAATGGCAGTAGCGCATCGTAATATAAACCTGTTATTTTATCATGGTAGGATTTAACTTGCATATCTTTTTCTTCTTCTCTGTAGCATATTTTCAATCAACAAAGCTCAATTTAAAATCTATAAAGAAGTGGCTGTTTACTTTTATATATGTATACATAAAATAATTTATTGAATAAACCACTTTGTACTTCCTATTATATCATTATACATGATAGTTGGTGGGAGTTATTGAACTGGAAATAGTGTTCTCAACATTCGAAAAAGTCGGTTAACTATGATATTAAAAAAACCTTTTTTTTTTTACCAAAAAACCATTTGCTAAGTGAGTATTTATTCGTTCATTTTAGTGAAAATATCTTAATTGGTATTTTAAAACATGAATATATTATTTTTAAGCTAAAAAAAATTGATATACCTGATACGTCGTTTATTAGTATTTATTCAATGAAAATGACCTTTGTGGTAGTAAATACTTTCGAAAACGATGTCTAGTTACACGTACATATATATGTATATATATAGATTCATTCTTAAATGTTCGACTGACATTATTGCATTATTAGTGCTCATATATGGTGATATAGACATGAAAAAGGATGATACGAAGCAATAATATCATTTGAGTGTAAGTATTTTTAGCCTAAAAAATAAATTCTTTATATATTACTGCTTTGTAAAAAACATAATCTCTGGTATTTTAAAGGTCTATTGAAATGTGGGGTTAATTGTTCCTTTCAACCTATTTTGAAAACAGAAGTTCGAAATGTGATTTATATAGTTTAAGAGATTGCTCCCAATTATTTAAGTTGAGATTATTAATAGGTCAGTTGCTTAAAAAATATATGGTAAGTCGTTGGATTGGCAGATAAGAGTGGGGTGCTTAGTTTTTCGCAATTACATGCTGGTATGACCTTCAAAATCAAAGATCCGAATTGAAAAGAAGCTTTGCTGACTTTTTTTATTTTTTTTATAGTTAACCCGGCAATACCCAGGGTATTTGAGTGCTGGAGAAACATTGTTTGGATAAAAAAAAAAAACTAGAGTTATCAATGGTGTCATCAAATTAATGTACGGTGTTTACCTCTGAACTTTAAGTAGGAAATTCTCTTTTTATCAATGCTATATTTTATCATAAATGCATGATACTCTATCACTCGCAGGCTTGATACTCCTGCTTTCCCCCTCTCCGCTTTTTTTTTTACTTGGAAATAACAATAGAAATATGGTTTGCCATGACGTATAATACACACTTGGTTCCAAGGAAGAGTCTATCTTGAACACAAGATCGTTTAAACCCAGTTTACACTATTTTGACTTGCTCACACTTTAATGGGTTTAGTGACTTGGCTTATAACAGTGAACCCTGGACATATTCCCGACAATGTAGTACCTTTTGTATTTTAAAAATTGAAGAACTCGTGCCCTTCATGGACATATCATATGCTATCACTAAATGGTTTTAATTTACTTTTTGTTAATGTTGTAAATTTGATTTGTAATTATCTGCTGTATTGACCATGGCTGTACGACATATGCAGCTTGATTTTGTTTCTGTTTATATACATTTTGTATTTTTGCGTTTTACCTTTTGATTTGTGTAACTGCATAAAAACAGTAATTATTTTTTTCAATACCACTTTTATGAAGATCGGCGTGCAAAATAGAATTCTTGGAGCAGAGCGTTCATGACGTATACACACGACCAATCACTTCCGCTATTTTCCAGAAAGTCCCGAATTTTGATCTGGGATGAGTTTAAAATGAGAAGCAAACAAAGACGCTATGCCAGGATAATAAGGTACATAAATGAAGGAACTCCGAGTTGAGAGTGCTACGTCTTTTTTAGAACTAAAAAAAATATGAAAAAGATATAAATACCTCATTTTGTATCGCGAAATGTGGGGAAAATCAAAAAACCAACACTAAAAAAAAAAGCTTATAGTGATCTGATCCGCTCCTATAGTTATCTTACTTTTATAATATTTTATTTATTCTGGATCAACTTATTTAACATAATAATTCAATAATAACTAATTATAATCAGCAAAAATGATGTTTGATTTGAAAGGCCAAGCCTTGATGAGGGCTTCTACATTATTGGCCGCCATTGGTTTCTTATTGTTCGGTTATGATCAGGTAATTCGTTTTCTTTTATTATAATTGCCCTGACTCTAAATAAAATCAATGCATTAGGGTGTCATGTCCGGTGTTGTTGCAAACGATATGTTTAAAGAGACCATGGGTCAGCCCAGCTCTGCCCTTATGGGTGCCATTGTTGCCCTTTACGAAATCGGTTGTATGATCGGTGCCTTGTCTACTGGTCGTATTGGTGATTGGTTAGGTCGTAGAAAGACTATCCGTCTTGGTTGCGTTATTCTTTGTGTTGGTGCTATTTTGCAAACTGCTGCTGTTGACTGCCCTATGATGATTGTTGCAAGAATTATCACTGGTGTTGGTAATGGTATGAACACTGCCACTATTCCTGTCTATCAGGCCGAATTATCACCACCAAAGAACAGAGGTGCTCACGTTGCATTCGAAGCTTCTCTTTTAACTGGTTAGTTTGTTTTTGAATGAATCTTATCCATTTTATTGACATTATTGTCCTTTTAACTCTATAGTTGGTGTCGGTATTGCTTACTGGCTCGAATTCGGTCTTTACTTTGTCAAGAGTGAATTTGCCTGGAGATTCCCCTTGGCTTTCCAGATGGTCTTTGCTATTATTTTAGGTTTGGCCTCTTTTGTTCTCCCTGAATCTCCTAGATGGCTCCAAGCTCACGATTGCGAGGAAGAATGTAAGGAAGTATTGGCTCGTCTTTGGACTGACTGCGATACTACCCATCCTCGTTGCATTGCTGAATGGAGGGAAATTAAGGACGGTATTGACCTTGAACGTCGTGAAGGTGTCTCTTCTTACAGTGAACTCTTCAAGAAGGGAAAGATGAACAACCGCTACCGTGTATTGCTTGGTATGGGTGGTCAAATCATTCAACAATTCGGTGGTATCAATGTTATCAGCTACTACTTGACTGATATTTTCGAAACTGCTGGTTTTAGTCAGATGATGGCTATGTTGTTGGCTGGTGTTGATGCTATCCCTTATTTCATTGGTGCTATTACTCCTATTTATACCATTGATCGTGTTGGCCGTCGTTTCCTCATGTATGCTGGTTTAATTGGTCAGGCTGTTACTCTTTTCATTGTTGGTGGTTGTCAGTACTTGGTCCAAACTACTGGTAACAAAGCTGCATCCAGTGCTGAAATTGCTTTTGTCATGATTTATAACTTTATATTTGGTGCTGCTTGGCTCGGTCTTGCTTGGTTATATCCATCCGAGATCTTCTCCACTGGCCTTAGAGCTAAGGGTAATTCCATGTCTACCGCTGCCAACTGGCTTGGTAACTTTGTTGTAGCTATGATTGCTCCTGTTCTTTTCGAGTATGCTACTTACTGGACTTTCTTGCTGTTTGGTATCCTCAACGTTATTTTCTTGATTCCAATTTATCTTTGGTACCCCGAAACCAACGGCAAGTCCTTGGAAGAAATCGAAGTATTGTTTGCTACAGAAGAATTCCAAGCCGATGCCAGATCTCTTGCTTCTCATATTGGTTCTGTCTCTATTTATGAGGAAAAGGTTGATGCTGAATCCCAACGTTCTCGTCCTACTTCTCGTCGTTTCCCTAGCAACTACTCTGGTAATCATGGCATTGCCCCTGCTGAAGATAAGCCTGCAGTTGACTCTGCTGCTGCAAACATTAAAAACAACTACGATGAAAAGGGTCCCAACTATAAATAGGTGGATCGCCTTTCTGTTTAATCTACCTACTTACTATTTGTATTCTTTAGTTAATTATATTCTTATCCCTTATTTTATTATTACTAGGGCCGTGCCCTGTTGCTTGCCTCATTTACTTTCAACATTTTCTTGTTTTTATTCTTCAATCAGAAATAAACACATGTATATATAATATATATTAATAATAAAAAATCTTTTTTTTTATTTTACTTAAACTGCTCTAATATTATTAAGCTCCATTTTCGGTATAAAACTAGACTCATTTTTTAAGATGAGAGTTTACGCACTTAAAATTAAGTATCATCCTTCAAGTGTGACGAAAGGAGCACAAGAAAAACCTTATCGTTTTTTCTCTGAGTTTAGTTACTCCATTACACTGAAAGGGAGGTCTAATATACCTAATGCAATACAAAAAATACAAAAAAATATGCCTTATACAGTGGTGTACAAATAATGACTCAGTAACACGTTCATGCATTTCTTCTGTCCACTCCACTGACATTCATGACGCACAAAAGGTCTTGAGCGAGACCATGATTCCTTAATAATAAATCGAAATGAATAAAGCTTTCTTTAAAGCTCCACGAGATGTTCAGCCGTCGGATTGACTTCCTCTTGTGGAGTTTCTTTTTCAAATCCCTCTCGGCCAAGCATGGAGTGGGAATCATGAGATTTTCATATGATCCTTTAGTATTCGGATATTATGAAATCTTATTTATCTAATCTATTTCTTAAAAAGTACTTGTTTTCTAAATACATGATTACTTTTTAATATCCCAGTTCCCATCATCTTGTTGTGTATTCACATAAAGATATATAGATGTTTACATTTTCACAAGTCGATCCATGTTCAAGTGGGTGAAAAATACAATTAAACGCTAAGCTATTAATAGTTAAACCTTTAAAAAAGTAGAGTAAAAGCGGGGAAGCATCTCTCCCGCCTTTTACAGGCAAACTCATATTAAAATCCACCAGTTAATTTAACCGCCGACACATCGAGTTGGATTATCCTCAAGATGCAGATTTATTGTTCAATAAACACATGCTCACGATAATACTTTAATTCTTCGATACTCTCGACAATGTCATCCAATGCTCTATGACCAGCTTTTTTAACAACTCCTCTGGCTATTTCAGGATACCTAATTACATGCAATGACTAATGAGGGATACAGCAAATACAAAGGCTTTGCAATTATTTACCATCTTTTTGATAATTCCTTGATTGTGCTCACATCTATGGTATAAAAAGTAAGTCACATTTACACACTTTAATAATGCATATTTTTTATCTTACCAACAATTCTATAATGCAAATAGTCCACAACATCTGGCATTTCTTTATTTAGAAACACTTTATCAGCATGTACAGAGTTACCAGCTAATGGAGCAACACCGGAAGGAATGCTTTTCTTTAAAAACTCAACTACCTGCTTTTCGGCTTCTTGTACAGTAATCTTTGATTCTAATACTTGCTTAGTCAAACCAGACTGTTAAGATGTGTTAGTAACATGTCAGATTATTTAGAGAAAAGAAACGGAAAAACACTTTACAGCGCCATGATGTTCGATACACCACTCTATATATAATAAGTAACAAATAATCCCTTATTTTCTTTTTAAATAGTACGCTACCATTCATAGAGTCCATTATTTCGCGAGGTTGGTGAATAACTAATTCAGGTCCCTAAAAGACACGCGCCACTCAATAAATAAAAGTCACTTAGTGAGAATTAGTGGAGAATACCTTTGCGACAATGTTAAGGTCTCCATCGGTAATCAATACAGCAATTTCAATAAGATGATCT
>VCJE01001681.1:6508-27777 GCA_024140265.1 Backusella liffmaniae | reverse complement strand
TTTTTTTTTTTTTTTTTACCATCTTTGTATATATTTAATGATGTTTCTATATAGATGATGATGATGATGATGATGATGATGATGCTGAAGATACACCTACATCTGTAGCACAAGAAAATACTACTTTTGCTTCTCAAGTATGTGCTTTGAGGCAGCGCATCATGACGTTGAAAGAGTCCTTCCAAAGACCTGTTCGTAATATTAGGAACAATCCCCTGTAAATATAACTATTTAATAAGAAATTATATATATTTTATGATACTCAAACCATTCGTTATTACATTGCTATTTAAAAAAAAAATCAATTAAAGTCAATAAAAATAAAATATAATGCTAAACCCTAATCAAAAGCGAGCTACTTATTTAAATCTTTTTGTTTTGTTATTTTTTCAAAGCTTGATAAAATACATCTATTTGATACCTTCACTTGGCTAAAGGACCTGTCACTGATATAGCCATTGCATCACAAAATATTAATAAGATTATATGGATATCATCCCATTGGTGATATATTTTGGTCTTTTACAAATAAAAGATGATTACATTATTTAGATGTATAATTATTATATTTCTACCAAGTGATGTTGATTTGAGCAAGATTTACTTGCCAATGTGAATCCAAAAAGTGCTGCTTTTAATTGGTCAAATCCAACCCGGGCCGAACCAACCAATTGGTTTTTCACTTTTGACGGGAGCAAACTACACCTTTTAATAATTGGTTACAAATCTAACGCAGATCTTTGTGAGATAAGATAAGTGAGTCTGGACAAAAACTTTTTCATTTTCGTTTTTTTTTTTGAGAAAAAACTTTTTTTTTTGTAAATGGAGGACACCAATGTCAAACTGACTGTTGATCTTGGGAATCGAGTGCTGAGTGGACTTTCACGAATGGGACATCACCTTCACTTGACTGTTGACGTTGGGCCAAATATGATATTAGGGTTAAAATGTATTGCAGGCACACTACTGGTTTATAAAACAATTGACGTAAGTGTGAATTTTCAATGCCGTTTTTAGATCGAAACACTGACGTCAATTTTTTTCAAGGCATTGTCGAATATCATCACGGAGAACAAAAAAAAATAAAAATGTACTTTGTCATTCTATCATCATAAAAGCTTTCTACATATTCGAAAGAAAAAAAAGAACAAGGGAGTAGAACGTGACTTGTGAATAAATACAAAACATTAAAAAAAATATCGAGTGTCGTTGTTTTATTTCCTTTTTCTCTCTTGATCACTTTTTCAAAAATGAAAGCCTTACGAGCTTTGGGAAGCATATACAATCGGTCTTACGACAAAAGACCCATCCTGACACTCTGTATTGCCAACGGAATATTGGGTGCTATCAGTGATAGCTTAGCACAGGCTATAACTTATTATGAAAAAGCAAAGATAAACCAGAAATTACCAGAAAAAATCAGAAAGCATGAGGATCTGTGGCCACCCGAACAGGCTTGGGATGTGAAACGCACTTTTCGATTCGCTGCTTACAATTTTTGTGTTGCACCTATTGCAGGAAGTTGGTATATTTTTTTGGATAGGTTCTTCCCGATGCCAGTAGTCAAAGGTGCCATCACTAAAGCAGTTCAGCAACAAATCAAAAGAAAAACTGACACAATGGCACTCAAGCGTATGGTAAAGTATCCATGATTTTTAGTGATAAAAAAAAATGACATAATCCCAGAGAGAGTCGACTTCAATCATCCAAGGTGTACTCACACTATTTTTGTTCATTTACATAGGTGGCTGATCAGGCATTGTTTGCACCTGCAGGTTTAGTGGTGTTCTTTACTGCCATGGGTTTATTATCGGATGGTAACAAAAAGGAAGCCATCAAGGAGAAATTTAGAGATGCTTATGTTCCTGCCCTTATTGCCAATTACAAGATATGGCCACTCGCTCAATTTATCAATTTTAAGTTTATGCCAGTTCAATATCGACTTCCATTTGCCAGCAGTTTGGGGATTTTGTGGAACGCTTATCTTAGCTGGTTAAACAATGCGTCTAAGCAAGAGCAATCAGTATTAGAAAAACTGGAGAATGAAGATGCAAACATAGAAATAATACATTCATCTTAGAAATACTCTATTTTTTTTTTTTGTATATATGTCCGATAAATAAAAAAAAATTATACCATTATTCATGTTTTAATTTATAGTAAAGATTTCTTTTTTTTTTGTTTTGTTTTATTTTGGGGAAATTCTATATACAGTAGTGTTGGTGTATGTGCAAAAGTGAGTTGTATACGTCCGTTTTATTTCATTAAAGAAAATAAAGAGGAAGAGGGGGATATTTAGACATCAACTTGACGTTCTTCACCAATACTACGGGCAGTACCAGCTGCGAGCTCGGATTCCCAAACTAATTGCTTGTTGATAGCACCAAGGTAAGCCTTGGCAGCAGCAATGACAATATCAGTATCGGCAATACTGGCGCTGAAAGCAGCCTTTGTAATACGTTCATCAGTAACTTGAGCTGTGGCCTCAGGCTTGATCTGAATTTCAGCCTTACCCAAGGCATCACTGCCCTCACCGACTGCACTAATGTCAAACTGGGTAAGAAGGAAACGGCGACCAACAATGCGTTGGATGGCGGCAAAGATAGCATCAACGGGACCATTCACACCGACAGCAGCATCACAGACTTCCTTTTCGTTCTTGACATCAAAGAGCTTTACGTTGGCCATAGAAGTGGACTCAGAGCCAGCAACAACTTGAGTGGAAACAAGAGTATAGAAAGCACCAGGAACATTGGCACTGATTTGGTTGCTGAGGATAGCAAGGATATCTGCATCGTTGACATTCTTCTTTTTGTCACAGAGAGACTTGAATTCATCAAAGGCAGTTTGGAAAGCAGCATCAGTTATATCGGGGAAACCGAGTTCCTTGCAACGTTCACGGAAGGCGTTACGGCCAGAGTGCTTACCAAGGACAAGGGAGACGTCAAAGACACCAACAGTTTCGGGTGTAATGATTTCATAAGTTTGACGGTTCTTGAGGACACCATCCTGGTGAATACCGGATTCGTGAAGGAAAGCGTTGCGACCGACAATAGCCTTGTTGGGCTGTACCATCATACCAGAAAGAGTGGAGACCATCTTGGATGTACGACAGATAAGGGTGGTGTCAATGGTGTGATGGACGGGGTAGTAGTTGGGGTGTGTGTGGATGGCCATGACAACTTCTTCCATGGCAGTGTTACCAGCGCGTTCACCAATACCGTTGATTGTTACTTCGACTTGTCTAGCGCCGTTGCAAATACCTGCCAAGGTGTTGGCTGTAGCAAGACCAAGATCGTTATGACAGTGAGTGGAGAAAGTAGCCTAGTTAAAGTTTAACAAAAGTTTAAATAAACACGTAAACACCACTTTTTGTAATTAATTATAATTTACCTTTTCAGAGCCAGGTGTGTTTTCGACAAGGTACTTGATAAGGTTACCATACTCCTCAGGTGTATTATAACCAACAGTGTCAGGAATATTGAGGGTGGTGGCACCGGCCTCAATTACCTTACCAAGGACTTGGCAAAGGAAATCGGGGTCAGAGCGACCAGCGTCTTCTGGTGAGAATTCAATATCGTCAACAAAAGAGCGAGCAAGTGTAACGGCGGCGACTGCACGCTTAACACATTCTTCACGGTCAATCTTGAGCTTATATTTAAGATGAAGGTCAGATGTGGCAAGGAAAACGTGAATACGCTTCTTGGGAGCATCAGCGATGGCATCAGCACAACGTTTAATATCACCAGGGGTGGAGCGTGCAAGACCACAAATAGTCTATATAAAAAGGCACAATAAGCACTCCCAATCTCTTTTATTTACCCATTTTTCTACTTACCATTGGCTGACCAATCTTTTCTCTGCCTTCCATAAGAGGACCAATTTCTCTAGCAATGCGTTGGACAGCTTCAAAATCACCATTGGAGGCAATAGGGAAACCGGCTTCAAGAACATCAACACCGAGGCGAGAGAGTTGCTTGGCGATTTCAATCTTTTCTTCAGTGGTAAGAGTGACACCTGGGGACTAAATAAAACAAAACTGTCAATATTTTTCTTTCTTTCAATATTGAAAAAAAAAAGTATCTTACCTGTTCACCATCGCGGAGAGAAGTATCGAAAATAATAAGCTTATCAGTAGCAGCCATTTTTAAATGTTTTGTTAATTAATGCAGTTAATCAAAAATAGATTGAAGAAAAAAAAAAGAAGAGAAAACAAAAAAAAGATGAAACGAAAATTTGCATTGCTTTTATACTGTGAGTAAAGAAAGCGATAGGCTATGACCAACTATTTCTACATCCAATCAAAAGAAGAGGCTCAAAACTAACTTTTGCATTATCCAATAAGACACATCCATTCTGTGGAGTCATAGTGTCAATGTGTAACTCTTTGCTTTTACTTTTCCTCCTTCCTCCCCGCGACCCTATTTTCCATCGCGCCTATATTTTCACCATTTTTTTTTAGCCAATATGGCCGTTTGTACGGTTTTTATTACAATGAAGAATACGTACATAGAATGGAATATTGGCAAATGTTCTTTTTTATATAATGAAATGTTCTAAGAAACAGAATCTGAAAAGTGCATTAGAAACCAAGTCAAGTCAAACCGGAGTTGAGTTTGAATAGAGCTGAATTGGTTTTGACAATAAGAATTTATAACAAGCAATACCGGCTGGTGGATATTGTCGGTTACAAAAAAAATGATGGCCTAAAAAAAAATAGCTATCGAAAGACAAGGTTTAATTTGTCGATTAATGAAAAAGCGATTGTCGGTCATATACGAATAAAATATAATAAGAGGAAAATATACTTAACCACATCCGGAAAACGCAACAGTTATTCCTAAATAGCCTGCCATTAAGCCTCAAAAGACGAATATGAACTCCAATAAACATGGCTGAGGCTCATGAGATGTTGGCGAGTCTACAGTAAAGGCGCAAATATTGAGAACGTTCAAACAAGGCGCTCATCAAGCCCTTGTGAGGCCTCTTTAGCCTCAGTTTATTTTTTCGGTGCATGATTTAAGCAATAGAATCATGTGGATATTTACTCAGATAAGATGGTTTATTTTTGTATTGTAAATTTAACAGCAAACAAGCAATATATCTTACTCATAACAATACGCATAATATCCGTGGTTAGAAGGTTTAAAAACAATAAACGAAGCATTAAAGGTCCTTTAATAGTCTTAAATTTCTCTATACTACCTCAGTCCCCTATGATTTTCTTTTGATTTGCTTCTTTAATTTTAGTTTTGGACTTTCAAGTTCCTCATTCCAGTCGTTACTAGTACTAGTAGAGATTGCGTTTGGATTGATATCGGTTGAGGTTGTGCTAGATTTAGCATGGTTTATATCAATTATAGAAGTGACAGTCGTATCGATGTTTCGATTACTTGGACTGGCATTAGATGTTAAATTGTTACCGAAACTTGCGGTGGAATAATTGCTGGTGTTAGTATCAAGAGCTATGGAGCAACATCACATTAACTTTGAGCATGCCATAATTCGTGAATGTATTTGAAAAGTACTCTAATAAAAATGTTAAGTGCACTCATTAATTTCACTTCATAGTAAATGATAGAAACGTACATAAGTAATAGGTCTGTTATTTAATAGACTCGGGTTTAATACTATTCCGCCAAGTTTTTTGAATATAATCATTTTCTGAATACAGTAAATGTGATAAAAAAAGTCAGGGCATCAAGTTCTTATCCAAGTGAATGAACGCAAATCTACTATCAAAAGTTGATTAGTTCATGCTTTTTTTTCTAAATAAAGTTGTTAGTGTTACAGACACGATCGCTTGAAGGCGAGTGATTTTTTATATGTTGTTTTTTTATAGACGATTATACAACTGTGGTAATCATATTCAGCCTAATTTATCACTGTGGTTTTATATATAAGTGGCTTATTTTGTCGCTCACTTTTAAATACCAAGTTTTGCATATCTATGTCCTTTTTTTTCTCACCCATGTTTTTATTCGAACGTTTCTTTACTTCAAAAACACTCTCTCCAACTCACCAGTTAGAAAAGCTTTATAAGCTCACACAAGTAGTCAACGAAACACGCAAAACGCTTGACAAGCATAAGCTATTACTCCAAAATCCAACTTGCCATTCCATCCTCAAGCGCATTTATGCTCCACATCATAGACTTTATATCAGTTCGAAAACAGTACAAAGCTACTTGAAATCCAATGACATTCATAAGACATCGTCCTTGAACAGTTTAGAGGAACTACTGGATATACTTGCGTCGCGTCAAGTCACCGGCAACAATGCAAAGGAACTTACCGGGGCATTTTATAACACCTACTGTAAAACACCCGAATCACAAGCCATTTTTTGGAAAGTACTCGATCGCAATCTTAAAATGGGCGTATCGACAAGGACGGTACGTCACATATTGGCGAGTGGCGAGACCGAGAAAGTGCCCTTTGTGAACGTGGCACTTGCCAAATCGTGGTCACCTCAACAGCCACCTGATTTTTCCAAGGGCGATTGGTACGTATCTCAAAAACTGGATGGTGTACGTTGCATTACCATTGTAAAGAAGAAAAGTGCCGGTTATGATGTCCAGTTTTATTCAAGAACCGGAAGACCGTTTACAACGCTAAATAAGGTCAAGGAGGACATTGAGAGGCGCCTCACTGTCGATGCTGATGACTTTGCATTGGATGGAGAGATATGTGTTTATGAAGACAATAATAAAAATGAGACATTTATCAAGGCAATGAGTCAAGTGAGGAAGTTGCATGCGCAAATGGAAAACCCAGTGTACCATGTGTTTGATCGAATAGGACTCGAGCACTTCATACAGGGACAAGGTGTCGTTTCTTTTTCAGAGAGACAAAGGAGATTGGCTGAATTTTTGGGAAATAGAGAGCCAACTTATTTAAAACAAGTGCCGCAGGTAAAAGTGACCTCTCGGGATCAACTGGACAAATTACAGTTGGATGCTGTTCAAAATGGCTGGGAAGGCTTGATTATTAGAAGGGATGTTCCATATGAAGGGAAAAGAACGTAAGTGTAAATGCGAAAAAGAACCTCTTTATACTAAAAAAAGATGTTTTTTTATTTTTATTTTTAATTAGACGAAACATGCTAAAGATAAAGGAATGGGACGATGCAGAATATACCGTGGAGGGTATTGAAACAGGGTTAATGCGAATCCCACTTACAGGAGAAGATAGATATGTCATGACAAGTGTGTATATAAAACATAAAGGTAACTTATATTTTTTGAATGGAGAGAGAGAGAATCCCTTCATGTTAAAATCACCATTTCATTATAAAGGAAATACCGTCAATGTGGGTTCTGGATTCTCGATAGATAATCGGATTCGATTTGCAAACAACCCAGAGCTTATTGTTGGAAAGCAAATCACTGTGCAATACTTTTCAGAGTCAGAAAGCGAAGGCAAATACTCACTTCGATTTCCTACTGTTAAGGCGATTTATGAAAACGGGAACCGCGATTTATAAGTGTATTTTAGAACAATAATAAAGTATGCTTGCATTGCAAATATAATGTAGAAAAGTGTAATTATAACGCCATCATGATTCAATCAAAGATGGGGATGGCTATCTTGACTACCTTTTTTTTTATGCCATCTCAATTTATCGATTCTTTATTCATGCATAATTCCGCTCTTTGTGTATATACATTAAGATGGAGGTAGCATAGATGTCATCAAGTTATTATAGATAATCATCAGCTTAGCAGTAGAAAAATGATGTGACATCAAGAATAGTATTCAGCGTTCACAATTGAGACATATTCTTAGAAAATAGACACCCCCCCACAATCACTATTTTTTTCCCATCTCTCTTTGTGACTGTGTACATTTCTTATTCGATCATCATAGAGATGATCTTGAACAGAATATTTGCAATTCTATTTTGCATTTTCATGCAAAGAAATGATTGGCTTAGCCATTAAATATGGTTTGCATTGTATGTATTTGATTGGCCAGGCTATAAAAACTAGTTGTCATCTCATAAACAATGAAATGGCTTAGAAAACGGATGCAAAGTAGTGATACAATGATGAAGGCATCAAGGACATGATCAAACCAATACAAATGTCAAGAAAAGAAAAAGAGAGAGAGAGAATCCAAACTCACCACGTGATTGTGACGGCACCAAGACATGTATATGTTTGCAGCTATCAGATTGACTTTTTCTTTTTTTTCTCCCTTCTTTTTTATATATATTTTAGAAAAAAAAAAATGGGTTTCGATAAAGACTATGAACATTCCATTAAAGTCAATGATCTTTCCTTCAATTATGGAGGACCTGCTATTATTGATCATTTAAGTTTAGAATTAGATGCTGGCAATCGCTGTGTGCTTGTGGGTGCCAATGGCGCCGGTAAAACCACCTTGTTACGTATCCTAGCAGGCAAGCGTATGATTCATGGTGATATTAAGGTGCTAGGCAAAGATGCCTTTTTGGATGCACCCGCTGTAAGTATAATATGACGACTCCTCTTCTATAACTCATCTCTTTTTTAGGGAGTGACTTATTTGGGCACAGAATGGGCCGCTAACCCTATTGTCAAGTCAGACCTGTCAGTAGAATACCTCTTAAAAAGCATGGGATCGCATCGATGGCCTGAACGTACTGAGCTCTTGTTGAATGTCTTGGATGTCGATACAAAATGGCATATGCATCAGATCTCCGATGGACAGCGTAGACGTGTGCAATTGGTCATGGGTTTATTACATCCTTGGGAAGTGCTCCTGTTGGATGAGGTGACGGTGGATTTGGATGTACTTGCTAGAGCGGATTTTCTCAACTTTTTGAAGATTGAAACCGAAGAAAGAGGATGCACTATTGTAAGTTTGCATAGAATATGAAAGAATTGCATCACTGACACTGCGATAGGTGTATGCTACCCATATTTTTGATGGTATTGGTGATTGGGCCACCCATATTGCACATGTTGCTGATGGTAGCATTCTTTCTTTAAATTCTGTAAAGGATTTCCCACAATTGGAGCAAATCAAGGACCAGCATAGAGAACGCATGCTGTCCGATTCTCCTTTTACCACCTTGTGTTTACGTTGGTTAAGAGATGATAGAGAACGTCTTCGTAATTTGAAGAAAATTGATCCTGCTACTGGTCTTCCTCACTCGAATTGGGATGATATGAGTGACAATATGAAAAAGTATGGTGATAAATATTATAATTACTGGAAACGTGCCGAGCAATAGTCATATTTTATTATTATACATATTAGAAAGAAAAAAAAAACAAAAAAAAACAGAAAACAAAATAAAATGCATATTTGTATTATTATAATAAATATTCTTTTTTTACTTTTTGGAAAGACTATCAATCTTTTGAACAAGTTCAACAGTTTGGTTGCGATACATTTCCTTGACATCATTTAGATCAGCCTTTAGTTCCTCCACCTGTTCTGTACGTTCTCCAAGCAGTTCTAGCAGTGTTTGATATCTATCATTTAGCTCTTTGAGTTGCTTATCTTTGTCTGCAGCCTTTTTGGTTTGTTTTCTAAGATCTTCTATTTCTATCGACATGCTGAGTACCTCTTCAGAGAGTTCATCCCGTGACTGGGACGAGCTTTGAAGCTGGGTTTGGTAAAAGCTCAACTGGTTCTCCAGTTGGCGGATATTGGCTTGAAGTCGCTCGACCAGGATGGACGACACGGCATGTGAGGCCGAACTGGTTTCAAAGCTGGAGCGTGAGCTAACGCTGTTGTTGGAAGAGATTTGCGCCGGTTCGGGTACCTCGTCTTCTTTAAGAACGCTCAACTGTGATTTATTGTCCCATTTGGCACGTTCTGCCTTTAATCTCAACTCAAACTGCTTCTTTTCTTCGTTGATTCTCTCCTTCATTAATCTTTGATATTGTGTCTTTAGCGTCTCTTGGGTTTGCGTTTCTTTGGCGACAAGCTCGTCCTTTTCTTTTGTCAGGGTATCTATCGTTTCTTGCAACTCTTTTTGTATATTCATTTCGGATTGTGAGTGTTCTTTGAGTGTCTCATTTTCCTTTTCCAATACGGATAAATCCAACTCTGCCTTTGTTAAGCGCTCAGTGATTTGAGCTATCTCGGACTGTAATTTCTCTTGCTTTTCTACGGTTTTTGAACGTTCTAGTTCGGCACTTTGCATACGAAGTATCATACTAACAAAGAAAGAATAAATTTATAATCCCATATTGTAACCAAAATAATATTACCTTTGTTCTGTTTGATCTCTATTTTTAATAGCAGTAGCATGCTGAGTCTGCAACTCTTCAATCTGTCTCAACAAGGGAGCAGTAGCCTCATCCACCGTCGAGCTAATATCATCAATGCGATTATCCGAGTGCTGTAATTTTGTTTGTAACTCCTGTACTTCGCGTCTCAAACCATCTTCTCGATTGCCTGCTTGATCTTCAATTGTCTGAATAGCGATTTGTAATTCTCTAATCTCGTTTCTCAACTTGGCCTCGAATGTATCTGCATCTTCCTTTACTTTTGTCAACTCTTTGTGCAATCGATCGTTTGCTTTGATTTCCTTTTCCAATGCAGCGGCACTTGCACTCTCGGCATCCGACTTTGCTTTTGACTTTTCTTTCTCTATACTGTCCAATGCATTCTGCAATGCCAGTTCTGTATCGGTCTGCTTTTCCTTATTGGAAATCTTTTCGGATTCCAGTTTGTTGATATGCTTTGTCTGCTGTTCTGTTAGGTCGGACAAGAGTTTTACCGATTCCTGTAAACGTTTTTCGTTTTCAGAAAGCTTTGCGCCCTTTTGTGTTGATTCCGTTAGGTCGGTTGTTGCTTTTTCGAGTTTCTTTTGTAAATCTGCAACTGTTTTATCCTGCTCCGTCTTTTCCAGTCTCAGTTTTTTTATTGTTGTGGAATGCTTCAATTCGATTTTGGAGAGCTTCTCACCTTCTTGTAGTAGGCCTTGTATTTTGTCGTCTTTGATTGTCATTTGCTTTTTAAGATCATCGACTGTTGCTTCTAGTCGCTTCACATTCTTTGGCGTATTTGGTGCGGGGTTACTATTTTCTTGTTCGTGCTGAGAAATCTTTTCTTCCAATTCGCTTATGTGAGATGTATAAACGGTCTCCTTTTCTTGTAATTGATGGATTTGGTCATGTAGTTTGGCAATGTTCTCCATGGCTTGGAATAACTGCTGCTCTCGTTGTTCGAGAATTGCATCTTTGCTGTCTTTTCCAGTGTTTGGCTTTTGAGATTTGACTTTTACCTCTAAAACCTTGGTTTCTTCTTGTTCTTCCTCTTCTTGTTCTACTACTTGTTCTTGTTTCTTTTCGGTAATCGAGGCTGGTTTTTCTACAGGTTTCTCTTCAGGTTTCTTTTCTACAACCGAGGTCTCTACCTTGTCGTTTTTCTCTTCCAATTCCTCCTTCTCTTTAGCTGTTTCTTCTTCCTCTTCCTCTGCTTCTTTTTGCTGTTGTTGGGGTTCATCTATTGTGATTTCCGTTGGTATCTCTTCTGCCTCCTTTTCTTCCGTTTCCTCCTTGTCTGATTTCTCTTCCACCACCTTGATTTTTTTTTCCAATTCATCAGTTTTATTTGTATCCAGTGCTGAAGAGGCGGGTTGTTTATCCGACACGACCGGTTCCATTTTATTTTCAACTTGTTTATTTGTTTGTGGAGCTTCTGTTACATCCCTTTCCTTTAAGCGTGGCGATTTCTTTTCTGACATTACAGCAGCCAATCTAGCAGAAAGGTCAGAACTTGTTCGGGGCACGTCTGCCTTCTTTGGTTTTTCTACAGGCTTCTGTCTCTCTGTGTTTTTTGGCTTTTCAATCGTAGTCACCATGCCAGTAATGGGATCCATATAGGTCTCCACTTCACCATCTAGAAATAAAGCAAAAGAGAGATTAGATGAATAAGAAACAGAGGGTAATGTGTGTGCATCCACCTTTTGATTTAGAGGTTTGTTGAGTGCCATTGGGAGGCGCTTCCAACAATGAATCAAACGTTGTTTCTACGTTTGAAATCGCCTGTTTCAAAAATCCACCCCATTTAGAGGTTTCGTTTGAGCCAAAAAACCCACTCATAATATAAATATGGAAAAAGAAAAAAGAAAGAAAAAAAGGGAAATCCTCGTATTAATTATATAAAAATAAATTTTAATCAATGGTGCCATTTTATTGGTTCAAAAGTTTAAATAGCTTGTACGCATTGACTGCATGATGTGTTATATTATACATTATAAATAAATAGAAAAAAAAACCAGAAGGGTAAATAGTCTTTTACAAGTCATGGCATTTCATGTTGAGTCCTTGTGCAAAATCCATGACAAGAATCTTTCGATCCTGACTTGCACTATAAAACAAAGTGGATGTCAATTGTTGTTTCTTTCTGGTTATTATATATAATTTACCTAACAATTTTCTTTTTATCAAA
Organism: Backusella liffmaniae; assembly: GCA_024140265.1. NCBI lineage: Eukaryota > Fungi > Mucoromycota > Mucoromycetes > Mucorales > Backusellaceae > Backusella > Backusella liffmaniae. The sequence goes on along the minus strand of VCJE01001681.1, from coordinate 15,382 downwards.
ATGAACATCAAATACCCAGCTAGAATGCCCACTTTGGAAGTTTAATAAACAACAGCCAGATCTATTTTCATTTTCTAATTTAATTATATGCCCAATTTGACCATTTATTGCTTCAACTTACGCAATGTCCCACACACGTATACTTTGGTCATAACTAGCACTCACTATTTTATCACCGTTGAAATGCAATGCACGTACTAGCCCAGTATGACCTTGAAATATATTTGTGCATGTACCTGTCTGATAATTGAATATAAATGAGTAATTTATTTGTTTGTTTGATCTTCATTATTTACTACCTCGACATCCCAAACACGAATTGTGTGATCATTTGAACCACTAACAATACGTTTTCCGTCGTATTGGACACATGCTAACCCCTTACCATGACCTATAAATTCACGTACAAGATCACCTGTAGATACATTCCACAATTTGATGCGTGTATCTCCAGAAGCAGAAACAAGATGATCTCCTCGTAGTTGAATGGCATTGACAGGTCCACGATGGGCCATGATCATTCGTACCGGTCGAAATGTTTCACTACTCCAGATACGAATCGAGGTATCTTTGGATGAGCTCACAATATACTTTTCATTGAATGACACATCAGATACACCAGCTGTATGTCCCTACAAAAGAAATGTGTAAAGAAACGGATATGATGTAAATGTATTTTTGCAACTTACATAAAGTCGACCCCGCTTTTGTCCGGTTTTCATGTCCCAGACCATTACTGTCATATCCGATGAACCAGAAACAATGACCTCATCGTTGTATTGTAAACATAAAACACTACCCTCGTGGCCCTCCATTGTGCGAACACACTGATACGACCCAAGATCCCAGATCTTTAAAGTTCGATCTCGACTACCGGTGACGATCTTTTCATCATCAAAATGAAGACAATAAACGCTGTCTGTGTGGCCAATCAAATAATGGGAAGCGACTTTGCCAACACTCCATCGATACTCCAATTGATGTCTCTGTTTGTACCAGTAGTACCAGCTCTTTTCGTCTTCGGATAAGCTTACATTGGCTGGTATCTTTAATTTCCAATTCTTTTCCATCATCCGAAGTCGCCACAATTCATCAATATAAAATAGCCTTGCCCATGATCGGGCAACATATGGGATAGAAATGAGTGTTTGAAAGTCTAGTAAAGAGACAATGTATGAACATAGTTCAGCCGGTAAGTATCTAGTAAAATCTATATATAAATGTTAGTTGCTATGGGGTGGGTTGCTATGTTACGGATAAGTAACCTATTTTTTTTGTTGTCATTTTCTTTTCATACGGTAACGTTATGTGTGCTTTAGGTTTGCTGAGCTTTCCTCTTTTTGGTGTTTGTTTATAGGGATTTTTTGATTTTAGCGATATATCGTACTTGGTCTCTGTCATTTCAGAATCATATAAATGTGATTTAGCGATGGGTAAATCATAATCAGTTGTTGGCATGGTGTCATTAGGATAAGCCATTAGGAAAATGTTGATTTAATATTTATATATAAGAGTGTATTAATAATATAGGTACAAGTGAATGAATTGACAAATTATATAGAGTCTAGATTTAACAAGAGAAAAAATACAGGTACACAGGCACACACAACAAGTGAGAACAGGAAAAGAGAGAGAGATAAAGAGAGAGAGAAACAACAATAATACTATTACACTCTTCCACGAAGTAAAGATAAAGTAAGAGAAGAAGAAAAAGGAATAGCTTATTAAACCCTATTAAGGAAGTCGAGTAAAACAGAAAAAACAGAAAAAAGGCAAAACAAAACAGAGTTAGTCAGATGTATTTAATGAACTAAAAGGAAATAAAATAACAATAGCTCCAACATATTAATGACTTTCTTTCGTTTTTAAAAAGGGTATGTGTTATTAAAGATCTAATATGGTAATTCTAAAAAGTTGTGCTCAGAAAAAAAAAAAAGTTGTCACGTGGAGAAGTACTTGGTTTTTAAAAAAAGGAGTGTAAACGTTTGGTGAATGAATTGTTTTCTTATACAGTGTTTCCGTATCAACAAGTGTCAAATCTTTTTCATGGTACCTCTTCTCTTTTATTAAAAAAAAAACAGCTCGGGTTGGAATATAAAAGGGGGATATACCTTCCGATGGATCTAATCCATTTTACACCACACTCTTTTGAAAAAAAAATATATCATTTGCGCCACAATGTACAAAACTGATAAATAAGAATAAAAGCCTGGTACAACCCACTTTTTTGTTAGGTATTTATGAGAATGCATCAAAAAGAAACTTGCTACTGTTTATATTTGCCTACTTTTTTACATGTTATTCCAATGCCGAATCAAGTATTTGTTTTGTATTTATGTACTTGTTGGTTCACCAAACCTTAAAAGAGTATTCAAAATGGGAAGACCACATTCTTTTAAAAATAGTTTTGTTCCATAAACATTGAAAACCATCCTAATTGTGTAAGCTTTTCCAGTGGTTTGTGTGCAATATCTAGATATGGAAGATCAACTCAGATCTTGTACTGTGTTTGAAAACAACACACATCTGCCTCTTTAAATCTCCTTTAGGGTTCATCTCAATTGGATCAAGTTCATTCAAGATGTATTGTATTGTCAATAATAAAACGTCATCAAGTTAAATAGGAGTAGAGAGAGAAAAAAAGTCATTTTCAGGTTTTATCAAATGCAGCCCTCTTTCTCCATAAAACGTGTAACGTGTTACAGATATCGGTCATAACATTTGGAGATTCCGCCTATAATGCATAATACTTGTTCTGGTTTTTTTCCCAATGAATTTGCGTATTCCGATTTTATTTTTGCGTTTTGTGCAAAAATAAAAACAGAATATGCAAATCCATTGAAAAAAAAAAAAAGATGGTCATTATTTTTTAAAAAAAGTGTTTGCTGTATAAATGATTTCATCCTATTTCTCTGGGGGTCATCAAATATTCAACCTGTTTTTCTTTCAACTGTGATGTTACCCTCTTATGACTTGAGTGATTGGAAATCAGATAGTTTCTTTGGTCAACAAACCACTTGTGTTTTTTGAAGGTCATTCTAATGCATCCGGGTTGACAGTAACCAGGGCGATCGTTCCACCACAGGAAATGTGGTACCAAAACTATTTATAACCAAAATGTCAAAAAGACATTTATCCAGAAAATAAAAATACTCTCATAGAACAAGATCAAAATAAGACATCCATAAGCACATGTCTCTTTTTTTCATAGTTTATTCCAAGAGCTGGAACCATTTCTTTGTATCTTGAGTTCTACACTTTCTAGAAGAACGCACCATTTTCACATCATTCCAAGAAAGAGAGAAAGAGAGAGAGAGAGAGAGAGAGAGAGAGCAAACTTGCTACTATTATTTTATTATGTAAGCGTAAATTAGTACCATAATATGGCTGTTAATAAGGGGGATATTAAATTTTTTATAGGGCGTATACAGAAAAAAAAAAGTAAGGAGAGTTAAATTACAGGAAAAGGAGAAAGATTAAAAAGAGGGGATAAGATATATCATTAATAAACAAAGAGTGTATATGTGTAGAACAAGTTTAAATAAGAGAGAAATTAATGACTGACAGGAATAGCGATATGAGATGGAGTAGAAGGTGAAAAGTCAGAATAGGCCGTTTCTGGGTCAGTGTACTCTGAGGATCCTGAATCCAACAATTTATCTGTTTCAATGGCATCCTCTTCAGAAGGTACATTTTTTAGTGCCTTTACGTGCTTCTACAATGATGATTTAGCTGATAGTAATGGGATCATACTAAAATATACCTTGAAATCAAAGGACGTGTCTTCATTGATAAAGGGGTGACTTAATAACTCGGTAGCGGTGGGTCGTTCTTCAGGATTACTGGTATACGAGTTTGATTACATGTTGAAATTGTAAAAAAAAAATATATCAACTTACATTATAAAGCACAAACGAAGAAAATCTTTGGCTTGATCCGAGATCTCGCTTGGTATTTCTGGTGATTTGTTTTTACCAATCTTTTGTGACATTAGTAATTTTCTTTTTTAGATGATTGAAGAAAGTTTTACCTGGTATAAAGCTGCAAGCATATGAAGTTTCTTCCATGGATGTTCACCAGTCAACATTTCCAATACAGTACATCCCAAACTCCTAATGTTATAAAGTAAATTATCAACAATATACCGGGATTCTCGTTTTGTTTCTTACCAAATATCAATCTTTGCACTATAATTACCAGTAAGCACCTCTGGTGCCATCCAAAATACCGACCCTCGCATACTAGAATTGTTTGAATGTGGATCATAGATGGCTTCATCTTGATTCAACTTTGAAAGCCCAAAATCCGCAATTTTACAGACACCATCGATATCAATGAGGACATTTCCTGATTTAATATCCTAATAAAAGGTTAACATTTGGGTTTTTCCAAAAATAAAATCACTTTTACCCTATGTAGAATATGTCTCTCATGAAGGTATTCTAATCCCTTTAATATTTGTCGTGTAAAGAAGCTGGTGAGTGTTTCATCAAAGGGTCTAAATTGACTTAGAAGACTTGAGATGCTTCCACCAGGCACATATTCAAGAAAGATATAAATGTGACCCTCTGTGACATCCGAATCATAACCAATGTATTGCACAATGTTTTCGTGATCAAGATCCTTTAATAATGACACTTCACGATACAGTGCGTCCGCCGCTTCCTGCATATCCCTGTTCAATTTGTCGGCTTGTGTGATGGCGGTGTCTACTTCCTTTACGGCAATCCATTCACCTGTGGCTAGATTGAGGGCGTGGTAGACACGGCCAAATGAACCCTTTCCAATAAAATCACCACGTATCCATTGCATTTTGGTTATTGTAACTGCTATAGAAACAAGTTGGTTACTCGTATAAGAGAATAAAAAGAATAGACTTACGTGGTTTATCTGGTGGAGCGATACTGACCTCATCACCGGGCTTGACTCGTTCGACCTTTCTACCCCACATCTTTGTGCTATTTCGTCGAAGGACTTGATTCATTTGGATGATTTTGACGGCCTGTTTCCATCTGTTGTGTGCCTGTTTTGCAACGACGCGCACCGATTGGCGGTAGCCCAAAGGTCTCTTTCCTACCACGTGGGGTTGCTGCTGATCGACAGTGGGCTGTACTATAATTTCTTTATCGAGGTCATGACCAGGCAAGTATCTGTCAATATTTTTATACAAGTTTTCGACCGAAGGACGTTCTCCAAACATATCCTCATCTGCATCCGAGGATTGTGTGCTCTTTTGATCGTCCGTGCTATCAAAGCGAGGAGTGGGTGGATCGTGAAGTGAAATACCCTCGATACGATTGATTGTCTCTTTATATTGATAATTGGATGGCCATCCATTGTTTGATGGATATGCCCAACCACTGTTGTGTGGTGAAAGGGGTGATTCGTTATTGTAATCATCAAACGGATTTGCGTACAATTGAGGCTGATGCACTGATTGATCATAATAAACCCCGGAAATGGAACGTACCAAGACACGGTTTGTATTTGCATTATTTGAAGTCTGACAAATATAAATTAGTTCATCATCTGTTAAAGGTTTACTCACTAACAAGTCCAAAAAAAGATTAGTAAAAAACAAAAAAAAACAAAAAAGTCTGAGTTTTTATATAGTATTTCGCACCTGGATTGCGACCATTTTCATGAATAAACTCAAAATAGTTACTCTCCCCCTGAATCCCAAGTCGGTGAAGAATCGCCACTTTGACCTGCTGAGCATCGCTTAGATTCTTTAACCATAATCGACTGAATGTTTCTGCGTCTATCGTCACTTGAATATGATTATTCTCTTGAAAGAGCCGTCGTGGCTCTTGAACGGGCAGCCGTTTTCCCAGTAATTTCGATAGTGTGTCTGGATTGGATAGACTGATGGCCGGACTGGTGGGGCTTACCCCTTTGTAAGGTCGAATCGTCGGTTGAAACGCCTCTAATATTTTTGATACATTGGTCACATTGGACGAAGTGCGTTTGGGTATAAAGGGTGCAATGTCAAAGTTGGTCTGCGATGATGATGATGATGAAGACATTGTATTATTCACTTGACAAGTGGTGTCAATACGGGGTTGTCTCTGTTTATCCTGAAGTATATTTAATATGAGTTTTTTTTTTATATGTGTTTATTGGTGGTATAAAGATATACAGAAAAAAAGAATTAAAAGAAAAAAAACGAGTTGAAAAAAATAAAAAATATAAAAAAAAAAACGAGTCTATGACTAAAAAAGAAAAGAGGACGCAAAAAAGGATGATAAAACAAGTAAAACGAATTCAACTCACTTTTATTCTTAGTTTTCGAATAGCAAGTGCCAGTTGTTGCTTGTCTGCCGTTGAAAAACAAGTGTCTTTTAACAACTCGTTGACATTTTCCGTCTCAATGTTTAAAAAGCGATCTTGTTGAATGTTGAAGTCTTTTTGAAATAAACAAATAAATAAACAAATAAATTAAAAGTGTCCTTTCTTCTTACCTTTAAAAATGCCAATTGCTTGACCCCATCCATTCTCGCTTAACCACTTTGCGACCTTACTTGTACTCCACTTTTCTTTCTTTGCCATCAAAGAGAACTAGAAACAAAAATTGATTTTAATTTTAATTCTTTTTTTTCAAGTGTGACGTTATTGATCATCTCATCTCATATGAAGGCCAAAAAAAAAAGTGTCTTGTTTTGAATAAAATATATAATTCATAATTCTCAATATTGATTATAACAACAAGGACAGTACTTATTAGTGTCGATTAATATCTATATTCTTTCAATTGATTATTACGGATTATTTTCAAAAGGTTTTGATCTGCCATCGAGGTAACACAAGCTAAATTTATGATATTCATTTACAATATGGCGTCAAAAAAAAACACTCAAAAATATACGATATTTGACAACAGTTTGAAACGGACACTCCGATCATACATTTATTTACAGTCAAACCTGGATATCGGGATACTCTCATTTAGAATTATCTCGAAATCGGAATGCTTTTGAATGCTTTTATTCCACTCGCTTTTGCCTTTTACGATACCTAAAAAAAAACATCTGGCCAATGAAACACCATAATGGGTATTCCAATATCCAGATTTAACTGTAAATGATACTGAAAAGCACCCGTATGAACAACATTTACCAGGCCATTGCCGAGGCTGTAAATTTTATAATTAATATCATTGCTATGTAATGGATTGCTAGTTTATTCATACTTACTTTTTTTTATTCTGATTTCTACGTTATGGTTTTTCCAATTCTTGGTATCTACAATATGCTTGTTTGCTTTGAACCTACTACATTGGTTATCTTGATCCAATTATTGCTACATTGTCGACGACACAATGACCATACATACAGTTTCCACAAAGGTGGATATGTCTTACCATACAGTTATCAGATTATATTAAAAATATTTGAATGATCCCAATCACAATATCCGTGGCACTTGCGGTTCAATATATTATCGAATGTATATAAATGATCGCAATCGTAAGATTCCCTCTCCTAGTGGTCCTACAGGTTCGCGACTGTCATCAAGATTAAATAAACTGTTTGTATTATTGATAATAAAATTTCCGCCAGGGCGGCTCCAATAAAAGGATGAAACATGTGGTAGAAAATATGAGTGTAACTATTTGTATTCCACGTCCTCGACGTGGTTCTGATTAAATTTGCACCCAAAACAAAAGAAAATGACAAATGTATTATGTTTGACAACCAAAATGAAATGTCTTACTGTGGTTTTGCCATTTTTTTAATGACTTGTGGACTACTCGTTTCATTAAAAAAAATTGATCATTTATAAATCACTCAGCAATACCATATACAGAACCATGTGCCAAAAGCTGAACATTTAACTTTGGTTCCAGACTTTTCTAATCAGCGTTCAATTGTTAAAATGTCATCCCAGGTTTCAACACCAAATGACTAGACAGGGTCAATATCCTTAGCAGTGCATCACAAGATATCTTTATCGAATTTCTTATTAAAGTACAGTGGAAACAGATCGTTCAAGTTTGTTTTATTATGCCTGATCCTACTTTTTTTTTTCCGCAGATGTACGATACACCCATAAATTATTTGGAAGCAGTGCTTCATTTAAACCGCTTTTGTGAGTAAAATAATGTTGTTATTCCTTTCTGATTTCCACAGACATACAATTGTAAATGTGTGATAAGATCTACTTTAATTACTTGGAACAATAACAATAAAGGTTGCCATTTGGCTTGAATAGAAGGCTAAATGTTTCTGTGAAGCATGTTAGAGTTTGATCAACGTGATATGAAACAATGACTTGAATGGCACTAAAAAAACATTACGTGCTCTTTTTCTGGAACATGATGGAATTTCACTGATCTACTGGCGTTCACACATCGTTTAGGAGTTCAGATTAGAATAAGACCATGTGAATGACCCCTTTGGAGAATTCGTTTTTCTATACACGAATTTTTAGGTGCGGTGCCCAGACCATTTTTCTATTTTATTTGACTAGTTTCATATTCATTCAACCCAAACCTATCCCCCCTTTATTGCTTAGCAAATGATAATTTTTGATTTTCAAGAATTTTTTTTTATAATTGCATGGAAACTTGACAAATAATGCGTTAGCATGTTGGGAGTGGGGACTTTTTTTTTAAAAAATTTTAGATGTTTTGATAATTATCTATTCAGAAGATGCTATTACTGATGTCATAATGTTGTTAGAGAGGCGTGTTTTTAAAAGGAAAAATATTTCATCTTGGACTTTAAACAAAAGCAAATATGATTTATATAATAAAATGACTTGCTTTATGCCTTGAATCATTATAAAAGTGTGGGGGGATGACCAAATATCTTGGCTGATTAACTCACATTCTTGAATAGAATAAAAGATCCGAGGGCTTGGCGGAGGAGGAGG
>VCJE01001666.1:77930-91874 GCA_024140265.1 Backusella liffmaniae | reverse complement strand
AAAAAAAAAAAAAAAAAAAAAAAAAAAACAATTAAGAAAGTAAACAAAAAGAAGAAGTAAAAAAATAAATTAAATTAAAAAATGGAAGAAATGGATATAATTTGGCTCACTGCTTTCCTGTAAAGATCCCCTTTATACTCTCGCGATAAGAGCACTAAATTTGCCTTCTCTGTGCTACACATATGATCTCAGTAGAATCAATCTATATCAACTGATTTATTTTGTTTTTTGAATCTATTCCGATAAATAGCATCTTATATTCAAAAATACTCAATATCTCACTTTTACATAGATAAATAGTTATTAAAGGGATTGATTTCTTTGTTATCAACCATTTAAAAATTAGATCATCATCTCCTGTGGATTAACAAGGGAGAAGTGTATGTATTATTTGTGTTCCTGGATTATACACTGCCCCCTGAACAGATGAGGGTTTAATGCAACTTCTCAAGATGTCTTTGTGGGTATCGATACTATGAATATCGAAGTTAAATGCTTCATATATGATTTTATCCGTCAGAGTACATATTATTATAAGAAAAAGACCTCAACTCATAAACAAAACTATTAAAATTAATTATATGCGAATTGCTCAAGTAAGTGTGGTTCTTATTAAAATAAAGCAAGCGGATTATTTCAACTATAAAAAAAACATACCTGATTTAAAAATAAACAGCAGTTACAAACAGTGCAGGGATCATTGGGTCTGCTTATCCTATTAATAAAGAAAAAATATCACATTTGCTGTTCAACAAAAATATCGATCATTTGAACAGAAAACCACCAACCACCATAATATGTTTCGAAAAATAAAGTCCCCTAGTTCTTAAAAAAATCCTGGTCTTAGAATTGGGGAATAAGGGTCTACTAAAACTCTTTTACAATAATGCATTATTGATAATATCTAAAAATAGGGTTATATATACAATAATTGAGTATGTTATATTTCTTTATTTTCAAAAGAGTCAACAAATATCATTGTATAGCTTGGATAATTCACTCATTAGATCAGTAAACATGTCGACTACTCCACAATTTGTTATAAAAATAGATCAGACTTATGAAATAGAATTTTATCCTGTAATATATTCTTTATCCAACTTGTTTGTCTGCATCCTTTTTTTAGAGAACGCATAAAATATCAATATTTTCTGGTTTTATATCCCTAAATTTCAGAAATAGTAAAGTACTGAAGCAGGAGATTGGTTATGAGTCCAACATAGAATTAGTTTGACGCTATTGAGTATGGATACAAATCGCCAAAGAAGGAAGGAAGTATAAGTTTATATGAAGTTCCCCCCTGAGATCTCGATCACCTAAAAATGTAACATAGAAAAAGAGCAATATGTACATTCACGGCTTCTGGCAACTGGAACCCTGAACTAACCATAATAATTAATAATCGCGTTACTTTAACCATAAATACATTATGATGAAGATTGGAAATTATCCCTAAAATGATTTATATTACTGTATACAAATTCACTATATAAAGCATCGTATAGATCAACTAAACTCGTAACACTAAATGCAGCAAAACTGAAAAAGTCTTTTTGCGAATACTCACTAGTGCTGTTAGTTAAAAACGAAGGTTGAAGTTCAATGGAAAGTCATATTTTTTATTGGATGACAAATAAAGGTATATCCATAAATGTGTATGATAACATGGTCTTGAATAAATAACAATCCCATATTTGATGGTGAAAATACATGTAAAAAAAATATAAAAAGTGGATAGACTTACTCTTAGGAGTACCTGGTGCCTTTTCTAAGCCTATACGATACAGTATGACGACCGGATACTAGAAACCAAAGCCGTTGACGAAGTAATTTTGGTTATTCTCACATTATGATGATCAAACAAGCACAGTGTTGTATTGATATTACGTATCTCGAGCCTTAGTGGCAGTTTTATTGGCGAAAAATGGGAGTAATAAGGTCGTACCATCTGGACATCAGTCATTATTTGAGATATGATCCGAGCCTCTTGGTGTGCTCATCGGTATTAAGATTTTCCGACAAAAATATTGGCAGAGGTCTAGATGAAAATATTTCTGAAGCAAATTAATAAAAATTAATCACAGGTATTGACATGGAGTATTCACAACACGTGTGCCTTGTATTTATATACAAAGGACAATCATCCAAGTCCACCTGATTGGCATATCCTGGATAAAGAGTGAGATGTGTTCACAAAGAGACCAAGTAAATACACTTTTAATACAGAGTAGAAATACCGTAGTGAAGTCGGTAAAACCCTGGATGTATTATAATCCACACACTCGCTTTCTCGGATTAATTAACAATTAAATCAAATAGATAGACAATTATGGATCCTTCACATGTTAGTAAGGTAGTAAATCTGACAATAACAATGATGATGTGAACAAAATTACAATGGTGAGACAAGGAAAGGAACAATGCCGAAATAATACATATACTTTATACCAATCAATCTTATGAACAACTCAAATTTGACTATTACACAAACCTAACAGTTTTGAGAATCCAATGACCACATCACACACACACATACATACATACACACACATGCACGCGCCCAAGTACGCACGCTTTTTTTTTTCTTTTTTTTCTTTCTTCCCTTTTCTACTACCTTTTAAGAGAATGACTACTGATTTTGAGCTTCTTTATAAACCAGCCATACATGCAGCTGAAAAGAGATTCCGATCATTGCAAAAGTCACCACCTGACCAGTGGATTCCCGTAAATAGCGATACCGCAGTAGAAGTCTACTCTAATCTTGAACGGAATTCAAGCTTTAAAGCTGTGACAGAAATTCAAAGTTCCAAGAAAGAACTTGAATATTGGTTTTCTATACTCTCCACTTTGTATATACGTCCAAATTGTAAGTGGTGATATCAAACAAACATAAAGAGTATCTTCTAAATAAACTATTACTGTGTAGGGTGTCACTTTTGTAAGAATCCTTTACTATTAAGCAGACCGAGTTCAAATATAAGTATTATTCAAGGCAAAATACCGCAGTCAAGGTTTGAAGAAAATGCATGAATAATGACGCTATATTCAAATTAATATATATAAATGCAGTGATAACTTGTTTGTAGAAAAAATTACACGGAAAGAAGGACATGTTAGCTATATCACTACATCCTTTTCTCAAACAAATCAAAAAGCCAAGAACTACTTCTTGGCTTGCGACATTTCCATACATTTCGGTGTCACACGCTTAACTTTTTTTTACCAATCGGAAAAGAATATCCTGAACATGAATGTCCCTACTATACTATCGTCGACTGTAACTGATTTTATCAATCTAGAACTCTTTGCTTGGATTAGCTATTGTGACAAAGAAATCGATATAAAAAACTTTGTGTCAAAAGATAAAAAACTGGAGCTATGTTATGATTTCTCAAGTAACCATAAAAACAGTGTATCTACACAGCCATTGCTTATTCAACCAACTTCAAATTTAAATATCCGAAGACCTCGAAGTGGATCATGGGGCATAGATTTAAACACCAAAAGCGACTCTACTCTTCAGAAAAACAAATTCCCTTCGACTTCAATACTATTATCCTCATCAACACCACAACAAGTTATACCAACACCATCATACACAGAAAATCAACTTGATAAATGCCCAAGTAGCGAACAAAGAACAAATGACCCAGCAAACGAAGAATTGGAAACAATAGAAAATATCATTACAATAGAAGCACAATCTCAGCCCTCTATTTCCATCGATTTACCGGATCATAAAGAATGGATTAGTAAATTTGCCCAATTGTGTATCCGACTTTATCAAAAATCAAATGGTTTATACATTATCAAAATAATACACCCTAGCACACTGGTGGAATACCTTACAAATGACAATATACTAATGGAGGATAATATAATTCGTGTTAAAATGGAAATAAAAGAATCAATGCTAGGAATATGCTGTGTAAACGAAAATGACTGGCCAATTACCTCTTGGAAACCACAAACTGTGACAAACTCAATCGATGACCCTTCTACCTCGGAAACCGACGATAACGATGATATATTTGTCAATCAAATGGAAGAGCTAGGAACCGAAAGCCCCATAATAAAAAACCAGCCAATCAAATCACCAATCAGTCTTTCATTGACTCCAATACAGAATCGACATCAACAACCGCAGCAACAACCAATAAAGGAGTTAGCTAAATTACCTCATGGACAGAAGCAGTCAATGAAAGAAGTCAATACTTCTTCCACAGTGCCACTTGCACAAAAGCAAGTACCAAAGGAGATATCTAGCCCTTCTCCGATACTAGAGCAAAAAAAGCAACTTCCTATAAAAGAGTAAGGAAAACAAAAATAAACAAAAGGCGTGAGAAGTAAAAATATCTGATCTATCCTATTTTATAACAACTTTTTTCTATTTAGTAAAAAGGTAGAAAAGTCCAAAAACAAGACTCTGTATGAAACAAAAGTGCCAGATTCAGAACCTGTAGCCATAAAAGATGCACATTCGCAATTTGTTGACTTTCTTCAGTCCAAAACTCCTTGTGCAACTATCCAGCAGCCTACAAAAGAAAACGGAAATGTAACCATAACAAAGCTAGATGTTCCAAATCATCCAGTTGGAGCCTTTTTATCTTATTCGACCTGGAAAAATTGTAGTATTTGGGATGCAAAGGCTGTGTTGGAAAATGTAGGTTCAAGGAAAGCATGGGATCCTTTATTTGATGATGCACAGTTTCTACATCCAATCTCAGACACGACATCAATTTGGCATACAAAAATAAAAGGCTCTTGGCCTCTGGGTGCCCATGATTATGTGTCTTTTAATGGACAATACATCTCGGATCTTCGGGTAGATTTATGTTCTGTGTCGTGCGATGGAGATTCTTATCAGCACAATACTCTACCCAAGGAAAAATCAGGTACCCTTCGTGCAACAGTAAATGTACAAGGTTACCGATTAGAGCAGACCAATGCGGAAACAATCTCTATTCGACAACTTATATTAGCCCAAATATCAAATACTTGGGTTCCTCATTACCTTTGTGGGAGAGTCTTTTCAGAAATATGCTCTATGATCTACCAAGCAAAAAAATATTTTGAATCTTATGGTGCCCCTCCCAACTTGGAAAAGCTAAGTCATGCTCTTTTAGTAGGCGTAAAGCATGATCATAACAACAAAAATTGGAGATGCGAATACATACGACATGATCAAAAGGAAACTAGCGATGCAAAGACGAAAATCTGTATAAGATTAGATAAACGACGATGGGCAAATAGCCAGAATAACCGTTACTCAGTTGTAGTTGATCCACCTCCATCGCGCATCCATGCCAAAGAAAAGGCCTGTGATCCTTTTGGAATTTGGTTAACAGTTGAACACGATAAAGCATTTATTATTCCACTTCGTGGTAAAATTCTCGTATTAATAAAGCCAGACACTTCCATTCCTGGTGAAAATTCTGGTTGTTTGACAGTAAATGGATCTGTTATCACTGTTGAAGAAGAAGAACAATCTTTATACCTGACAGATTATCCTCAGCAACAAGATATCATTCCTCAAGCAAGTCCCATTACAGATGGATTGAAAAGTGAGATGAATTTAAAAGACATCAAGTCGATACTAGACGCCATTAAAGTCTCTCCAAAGGAACAAGCTGCAGCTGCGTTTTCATTCCTAAAACGAACTGATGAACAATTTGGTTGGACAGTACTTACAGATAACACAAAAACCGGTATTAGAATATGTAAAAAATCGGGGATAAAAAGCAGTGGCAACAACAATAACAAGGACCAGACAAGTTCTCTTATATTAGATGTCCCAGAGCCCTTTATGGTCTACAAAATATCAAAAGTGATAGAAAATTTTTCGGTGGACGAAGTGCTATCAGTTGTAACTGATACTGATCAAATTCGAAAATCATATGACGACACTATTGATAATATAGAATTACTCAGTGAAGTGGAACCAGGTTGTAAAGTTATCAAGCAAAACGTCAAAGCAGTTTTCCCTTTCAAGTAAGCCAAAGTTCATTTCTTTTTCCATAATATAAAATTGGAGAACTCATTATTTGTGGTAGGTCTCGTGAAATGTACACCTGTTCATGTTTAGCACAAGAAACTTCCTCTTTGGCCATGCAACCGACCAAGAGAACTTTCTATATCGAGAGCTCACTACCGGATTATCCATCCACGAAAGAAAGCAAAAAGGTTCGAGGATGTCTTTTTATTTCTGGATGGATTTTGGAACCAGTTGATCCTTATACGACTACTACCAATCATCCGATTGTGTCCACTCACGTTACTTATGTGGCTGCACTTGACCTTGGTCCTTCTGTTCCTACCTATCTTAGCAACTTGGTAGCAAACAATTGGTTTCCTAAAAAAATGATTGCCGTTGAAAAATATCTGAATACCAAAGGAGCACCCCCATTTTTAACACAGCCAACTTTACCTCTGGTTTTTTCAAACAACAAACTAACAAATGAAGAGAAAAGTAATTTTCAGTTAAAAGAGATCCATACAAAGTATGAACAGCAGAAACGCATATATAGAGTAACAAGCCGATGGAAGGTTTCTGAACTCCTCAATGAAAATGGAGACTCGTCAACAAAATCAGATCAAACTTCATCAACTGCATATATCAACCACAATCGGCGACCCAGCAATCCGCTTTCGGAACCCACTTATCGACGTGGATCACTTCCTTCAACTCTACTTAAACGAAGAGCCAATCCCCCCAGCGATAGACAGGTTCTTTCTCTCATTTTCTTAAACCTTACCATAGACACATGCACTTTCCCTGGTGGATATGATATTACATGCTACTTATCCGATATGGCAGAAAAGAAAAAAGATGTGACTGGAAAATTAAATGTCTTGATCTCCCAAATCCCAGTTTCGAACTTAGTCAACACTAGTGAGACTAAAAAGGCGTACAAGCATTCAATTATAGTTTGTGCTTATTTATCACCTTCAGAATCAGATTTAGATTTTGAATTTGAGTTGGCACCAGCTAAAGAAGACAACACAAATAAAAACGCTACAAAGTTGACCGTACAAGGTGTTTTGGGACAAGAAGATCAGAATAAATGGAAGGGAAAAATGACTGTCAATGGAGATGTAGTGGAGTTAGAAGAAGAGATCCAATTAAACTATGCGAATGAAAGAAATGAAACTGATATTGATCATGAAGCACCGTCACGAGTCGAAACTCCAGCAAATGATTCAGATAATTCTGCTGACGAAGAGGTTATATCTAATGGAATTCAATATATCGGAGGAGGTGTGGTAGCGACCGCATTAGGAAATGTGTCTACTAGCGTAAATGTAAGTTTTTTTTTTATCTATGTATAGTGTAGATGATTTATACTACTTATTCGTAGAATTTGGGGGCCAGAATAATGCACCCTTTCAGATCCTCATCGTCTGGCGTATTAGTTCCACTAAATCAAACCAAAAATGATTCATTAGAAGGGCAAATCTTTGGTGAGAATACCTCCGAAAATGAAAGTTCAGAGAAAGAAGAAAACATGCCCAAAAGTTTACTACAACGAAAAGCGCAGCAACTAAAAGAAAAGATGGATTCTCATCAAAAGGAAATCCTCTTAATGTATATATGCTGTGGTTTATCTGTTATTGTGGCTCTGCTTTTGTTACAGTTTATGCTTGAACGGTACTATACATCATTTGCTGCTGCTCGTGAAATATATGGTCCTGAGGATGTCGTTGCATACAGGTTGATAAATATACCTTGGTTTAGAGGATGGAAGATTCAACTCATAGCTATTAAGAGCAATAATTTGTAGTTTTATAATATTTTAACCTGTATTTTATTATATTTTTTAATATTCACAAAAAAACTCATATATTAATACTCAATTTTTTTTTCGATCAACGATAAGCTATTATAAGAAGTCATGTTAGAGGTTTTTACACGACTGCAATTAAACCATACTCACACTAGGGTTTCGTATCAAAGTGTAAGCTAAAAACCAACGTATACGAGCCCTTTTTCTTTTGGCATCCATAGTCAATTGACTTGGTTTCTGACATTGATCCCAAGATAGCTCTTCGTTTTCAATCTCACAATTTCTTTTTCTTTGATGCTTTATACATAAGCTATTCATCTGAGACTGCAAATTGTTATTGATTGTAAAATCCACACTGTCAAAGATACATTCGATGAAGAAAAGTGTAATAGGATTGTTGTATTCATGCTCAGCCAATATCTATAGTTAATATTAATAAGGCCGTATTAAATCGTTATAAGTTTTATTACCATTCCACAGTATGCAGAGAAACCTTTTCAAATATATTATAAATAAGTAAGACAGTAAATTATGAATTACTTTCTGTATATTTTTTTTACCTCCATCACCACGACGAACACTCCAGGTTTCAGCATTTCTATCCACCCTTGTACTGAAGAGAGGGTATCTAACGAGCAATTTAAGTGTACGTAAAATATACGAAGTGAGGGCCCGAGTCATTGAGGTTAACATCATAAAGTACCAATAGTGTAGCAAAGGTGATCTATTTTGTAGATTGAATTTACTCTGATTTTCGACAAATATTAAATTTGTGATTCTTTTCTGAATCAACTGAACAAGCCAGGCAATAAATAAACTAGCAAAAAAGACACCATATCCCACATGTTGAAACACAATATCTCGTAGCCGGTCCAGCATCACAAGTGCAATTATTAAGGCTCCAATAAATGCAATTTCAACCATAAAATAAAGAGTCCCAGTGAAACCTAAAAATAAGTAAGAAAAAACTTCATATTTCCTTATCTCAATATGCTGACATACCAAAACCAATAGCCACACCTAAATAACGAATGGCATCATCTAGATTGACACTATTTATTCAACAAGTATCAATAAAACAAATGCCTATATAATTTAGTTCTACTCACTCATGATTTCTCTTCCCTTTAAACAAGAAATAATCTCCTTTTCTTAAAAGCAAGATATCTTTGGTAAACCTTCTTAGAACACCTAGAGAATAAACAAGACACACTATACAAAAGCTGGGTTAGTCAAAGAAACTGATAAGACACCAAGTAGACTTACACCCTCCTCCACCTAATGTAGCAAGATATACGGCAATTTGAGAAAGTATAAAAGTTTTTTGAGCAAATGACATTGGGTCTGGATGGTACTGAAGTTGAGCAAGATAAGGTGACCAGGAACAGATATGAACAGGCACAATTCCACCAACTCCAATTAATTCTGTTAACAATAAAGGTATCTAAATTACATTATGTTTGTTAATTTTATGCATCGTAAGGAAAAAGAAAAGTAAAATAGCAAACCAATTGAAACAAGCAGTATAACAAAAGCGTAAGAGACGTTTTAATAGCAAACGGAACCCTTTAAAAAGAGATGTTATAACTGGCTCTTGTATACTTATCAAATTTATATACTTTACCTGACAAATTCATTTATTCCAAATAACCTTCGTATAAAGGACATTATCAGTCTTAAATTTAAGCGGACTTCTCTAATAGAAATACCCCTTAAACTCCAAACGTAGACTGTTAGGTATAACCACAAAGTCACCAACCAAGAGTTATGATAAATCTTTGACTAAATACGACCATTTTAAGTTTCAATAATTTGCGTAAATGTGTTTTCTTTTCTTGTCTTTTTTTAAGAACCTTTCTTTGCTGTTGCTTTCTTTTAATAAGCATTCTAACATATTTTTCTTCGATATCGGAAACTTCAAGAAATTCGATGCTGCATACTTGGCATGGCTCATAGGTACAGAATCGTATTATAAAGTATATCAATACAGAACAGTAGCTAATAAATGTAGGTATAGCAGCAAGGACATTGATCACAAGGAAATTGAAACTACGAGCATAAGTTATCACATAAGACGGAAGATCTAAAGCCAGCCGAAGTCCAAACAATGTGCAAGTGGTGAATATCCCTATATAGACATGAAACGAAAAGTAAGTTTATAACGTCTTTTTTTTTCTTTGCGCCACATACCAAAGAAGTTAGCTAGCCTAGATCTGTAGCTTGCATGGTAGCATAAAAATACCTATGAATGAATTAATTAATTTTAAGGAAACCCATACACTTTTTTTCAATAAGAGATATATTCACATACTGGATAGAAATAAACAGCATATAGGAAAAAGGAAAGAAAAAGTTCTGTTATATAGAATATGAAATTAATAATAGAAGTATATAACAGAATTATAATAACTACCAACTAATTTGGCAGCACGTGGTAGCCATGGATGGAATATACTTGATTGAGAGTTGATGAGATTCCATGCCTGATTAAAAATAAAAGACCCTGTTTTGTAAAAGAAAATGATCAGAAAAAAAGGAGGACTAAATAATAGAATCAAGACGTTGAAACAGGTTTTACCTAACATCATTATGATACACATGAGAATTTTTGGAGAAGGTGTTCTACCCAGAAATCGAATTGGCCTATCTGCAATGGTTAGTTTTAAAGTTTTATCTATATACCCTTTTTTTTACTTACGGAGGGAAGGTAAAGTCTGTTATAAATGATATGACAGCAAATGTGATGGGTATAACAAGAAAATTAGCAAGAGATAGATATTGAAAAAAGGTTACAGCTAAATAATAGATTTTTTTTAGTTAATCGTCCCTATGCTTATATTTATATAATTAAGAAAATGAATAAAACCTGCTGAGCATATTTTTGTTATTGTCGCAAAAGGACTATAAACATAAAGACCAGAATAAAGATACGTATAACATATCGGATCAGCTCTTGATCCATAAAAAGATATTTTCTATGGGAAAAAATATTTTGTTAATCATCACTACAAATATTGAATAAATCATACATACTATACTACGAGTGAATTTTGGAAGTGTAATATCAGGAATATATAAGGTATTTCGGAGCACACCGCTCGAAAAATTACTAATGAATTGACCATCATTGTTATAGAACTGATATTCAATCAGCATACCACGATCAAATGCAATGACCTCGTAGAGTACAGATTGCTTGTCCGCATGACGGATCGATGGAATGACGGTTAAGTTCTATTATGATGAAAAATTGAAAAAGTAAGTATCATATTTGGAAAGGAAAAAAAAAATATGATAAAAGATATACCATTGCTCCATCATCAACAAATTTTTTCATATACCAGCCTTCCACAGATATATTTTGTGAAATGGATCGATCTGCAATTGCCATTATTTTATTTCCAATGGTCTCATAAGTACTTCCATCATCTTGGTACAGAAAACCAGTAGGCTTATAACGGTTTGGTGCACAGCAGCCTCCAACTTCAAAAAAAAACTCTCAATTAATCAGTACTATCAATCAACTCTAATATGAGAATTACCTAATGCAAATGATACTTTAGCGGCGATGAGTGAGATATTTACTATAAAAACATTGGTGTGATAGTAAATTAGTTTATTGCAAAATAAAAAACCATTAAGCAATTTTACCATATTGTTGAGGATAATATATCCAGTCGTCTGACTGTTGTAAATTCCATCCAGTTTGATTTAAGTAACAAACACCATCCTGGAATAAGTTTGATTTTCTGGAGATATAAATTAGTAGAAATCCATTTATCTTCACCAAGATATCAACTATTTTTTTTTTTAAAAAAAATGGTTACTTACCCATTAAGAACTTCCCAACATTGTGTTGAAAAAGATACTGTCATATTAAAAGATAAAATATTCAGTACCGAATTTTATTTCTCTCTCTCTCTATGACTTACCTCCATTGATGGCTCTGATAAAAGCAAGATAGAATATAAAGTATATAATCATTCTTTACTAATATTGTTTTTATTATCAAATAAACGATGGATTAAATGTTGCTATACTCATTTCTCTCTAAAATATACCAAACCACTTTAATATTTAAAGGAGCAAAAAAAAAAAGAGATTTCTTTCTCCTTTACGCACATTTTGAATTTTGATAATTTAAAGACAAAAAAAAACTAGTGATGTTATTCAAGTAAATTTTATTTTTACCTGACTGGTCTCTCCACTAGGGCCTTGCACCATATTCTTTTTACTACAACTTTATTGAAATGCTTACCTCTATTAATAAGATTAAAAATACAAGTGCTTGAGAAAAAACTCTAGTACAATCCTTTAAAAAGTTTATTGTATTGTAATTTAAAAATGAAAAATAATAACAAAAATTATGAAGTTCAAAAATTAAACAAGTTTTTCAACATGCTTGGTTTTAGGATGATCTTTTCCGAATACTACAATTCTTATCTTTAATGCCTCACCGAAAGCATGTCGACTTTCCTTGGACCATTTCTTCTCTAGGATACTACTGCGTCCTCTTGATTCACTAGCCATTTTATCACACAGTTCACCCAAGTTTTGCCAGTAATCGGATATCTCAGCTGTATTGCCAGGAAGTCCCAATTTGGAATATTCACTCATCAAGGACAAAATAGCTTTGTTCGTTTCAATTGCTCCTTTCAAATTATTATTGTATCTCATACAATTCATCAGGGGGATATAGGCGTTGAGACGGAAAGAATTAAGCATATGTAGTCCATTTTTAGTTGTTGCACTTTTTGTAATTAGTTCCAATTTTTCACTAGCACGTCTATAATTACGTTCCTGTCGGATAGCTGACATTCCAAACTTGTACGATTTATTTGCTTCTTCCAAAATTGCTTGAATATCCTCTACACCTCTTTCATCGTTACATGCCGCACATTTAAATGATTTTGATTCTGTATATAACGCGCGGTGTCCCTTGGCTAAGTCGTCCATCAAGGTTGCTGGAATTACATAGACATCATTTCCACACTTTGAACAAACAACACCCTGTAAGAACCGGTCAACAGATTTATCAAGAGCTCCAGTGCAGCGTTTGCACTTGCACCAAAAGTGCTTTGATGCTAATAAATCCTGGCGTCTTTCGTCTCTATCTGAATATAAGTCTATGTAGCTTACAACAAGCTCTTCGTCCTTTTTTACTTCTCTAATGGTTCTGAATGCCAGTTGTCCATTTGCAAGTCCAATAAATGCAGTATTTGGGTTACATCCATGGTTGAAAAACATAGCACCTAATGGAAAGAGGCCAAGTGCTACATCAGTATTACGCGATTGGTTGTCACCTAAGCCATGGGCATTCGAGTTGATTCTATAATTGATTCAGTGATACATACAGAGCGGACAACAAAAATAAAACAAATATACCTGCATGCAAGGGTCACCATTTCTTCAACAGGCAGCTGAATCGATTCTGGCATTTCCATTAGTAACCTCTGTGCTATGTAAAAATACATTATTTTAGTGTACAAATAAACAGAAAAAGGGAGTGGAAAATTGTAACATAGGAATAAACTTACAGGCATCCGTCAGTACACGTTTAAAAGCTGGATTGGCGCTCTCCTTATGACTGAGTAAATCTTCAACACAAGTATATGGGGTTGGGTTATTTACTGAGCCAGTAGCGGTTTCGTTTGCGCTTTTGTCAAAATAACGACGGATCATTAATAAAGTGATCAGACGTAGCAAGTCAGAGTCAACATCAGTAGCTTTTCCAATAGCATCTACTTGCGAAAATGCTGAACAGGCCAATTTATGTATCTCCTCATCGGTCTCCATACATTCCTTTGAGCAGTAGAACGTCTTTTTGCAGTCGGCACACATCATTTTTGTGGAAAGATCAGTTAAACAGCTATGACACTGTTGATCTAAAAACTCGGCACGAACAACAAAGGCACTTGCCTGCTCCTTACATACCAATGTACCTCTTTCTAGGTTCTCTGATGCTACAGCGTGACGACCCTTGGCCTTTGAGTTGCGAAGAGAGACAGGATATCGGCGTAGGGCGTTTTCATAATAGGTAGGCAAACATTCAACAGAGGTGTTCTTTTTTTTGGACTTTTTAGATTTTTTGTTGGTACCGAAAACATTGCAGGGATTTATATTTTTCTGTAATTCTTTTACTTCCATCATGTCTTTTATA
>VCJE01001666.1:60353-77904 GCA_024140265.1 Backusella liffmaniae | reverse complement strand
AAAAAAAAAAAATCGTGACTTAGATAACGTCATTTTAGCGCATTTTCTATAGTCCGGCCATTGGTGCCAGGAAGTGGTTCCCCGAGTCAAGTAAGAGCAAACATGTCTGAAGAAAGTTTGAGTTGGGAAACCTTATTGGCTCTTCCTTAGTATTATAGTTTCTATCAAGTTGCATACACTATATGTGATGTTTATTTTATTTAGTGTTTTTATAGCTTGGAAATAAAAAGAGGGCTGTTCTCTTAAATATTATTTTTGATCTTGGAGTTTGGTTGTCTTTCATTTCTCTAAACACCTGCGGAGTACAAATCCCGACACAGCACTGATTAATGTTTGTCGGCCACAGAAAAATGTCCCTCAGATTTATTCGGTGATCCTCCATACCCGATCCAATTGAAGACGGAATTTTAATATAGGGTCATCACAGAAGAAATCCGAGAGACATCACTTAGAAACAAATTGTAGGTCAAGTAAAAATAGAAGAAGAAATGCTGTTAGGTTTAATTCATAGTGCCGGACTATGCTTTGATTACTCAATAGAATTGATCTATCCGAGCTATCAGTACAGGCGTCATATAATATAATAAATTATTACTTTTCGATAACGAACCTATTGCCTTTTATGAGTATACGTACATTTATATATATTTAGTAATTATTAACGGTCTGAAAGGTAGTATCACACCAGGCTATTTATTTCTTAAAGAATACCTGCAAAGTCCATTGTGGTAATTACACAGCAATACACAGTCATATTCAAATCTCTTATAAATAATTTTGTTATTGTCAATAAAGAAAGGGCATCTTAAAGTGTTAATCTATTTCTAAACTGTCTTATTTTATGATTTTTGATATTATTTTTGCTATCTCTAAACCGATAAAACAAGAATTATATAATTTTTTGGCCCTCATAAGATTTTAGGTGATTTGCAATTGGATTAGTAGATATTTGCTCAATTAAAGACTTGAATCTGAAATTTATAGATAACATTGACTGTTATTTAATGGTACACATGTAACTGCAGCAATGGAGAAACGTTATAACGTATATTTCTAATGTATTTTAAATCTATACTAGATATACGTACTTTATTAGTAAAAGTGAGTTTGTAAGGACGAAGAAGAGGAGGATACAAAAGGGGAGGATACAAAATTCCCAATCACTTGCGCATCTTTTTCAAGACCATAATCTCATGACACTTTCGCTTGATTTCCATTAGCAGCCCCATCTTAATTTTGTCAAGTAAGCAGGTGAAGTCCTCCTTATTTGGTAAATGCGTTGATCCAAGAGTAGAGCATTATTTACACTCACTGAATTCAGATATGTTTGAATACCTCCGATGAGCTACTAAGAAAATTAAGTGTATTCATTAGTATCATCTTGTTTCATAGTAAATAATAGAATCTCACATACTCCACCGTTTTGTTAATTATCAAGAGTGTGCTGACTAACAGCCCTTCCAGATTGATGCAAATTATACTATCCTTCTTTTATAAGTATTTTTTAAAAAAAGAGCGGTAAGATTTTCATCTTTAAAAAGCACCAAAGCGAACTTATCACCAAAATTTGGATCTTTCTTTAATTTATTATATTATCTTGCAAGGTCAAACCATCATGATGACTCATATGACACTTTAGACAGAACTGGTAGTAATAAGTGTACATTTACTTTATACTTTGTCTGTTAATTAACTATTGTGTAATTGCGCTCCATTTCTTCAAACTTCCAATCAGAAATGCATTTTGTACTACTAACCATTCAATGCATGATTTTCTTGAATTCCATAAAAAAAGAGTTCTTATACCTTATCATCATATGGATTCAGACAGTTAATAGTCATATTGGCATTATGCGCCATTAGAGATAAAATGTCACATTCTATAAATAGCAATTACATTACCATCATAACAGTATGATCGATTACTTAATCCATGTTGGAGGCACAGCAAGCATATGTTTTGTAAATCGTGGGAGTGTGAGTCAGGAAGAGCTGGAAAGAACTTCAAAGCCACAAAAAGCCATTTAAAAACTCCGAGTGATATATATTTCCATTATTTTTTTTGTGGTGCAACGACCCTTTGCTTTTTATTAGTTTTTTTATTATTTTAGTATGTCTATGTCTGAGGAAAAGTTTGATAGAGCTGCTCTTGAGGTAGGTTTGTTTTTAATTATTTAATTTATTGTTATCTTAAACAACTTGAATATATGCTAACGCACTATTTTTAAAGCAACTTGTTACTAAGCGCTTCTTTTATGCCCCTTCTTTCCAAATTTATGGAGGTAAGTATTGTTTTTGACGTCTTGACGCGCCTCTCTTCTTATATGAGATTGTTTGTGTTTTAAGGTGTTGCTGGTCTTTATGACTTTGGTCCTACCGGTTGTGCTCTTTTGAACAACATCATTTCCATCTGGCGTAATCACTTCGTCTTGGAAGAAGAAATGCTTGAAGTTGACACAACAATCATGACAACTTACGATGTCTTGAAGACCTCCGGTCACGTTGACAAGTTTGCTGATTTTATGTGTAAGGATTTAAAGAATGGTGAAATCTTCAGAGCCGATCACGTCGTTGAGGCTGTCCTTGAGGCCCGACTTGAAGGTGACAAGGCTGCCAAGGCTGCCAAGGCTGGTAAGACTCAAGAAGAAATTGCTGCTGCCGCTGCCGCTGCCGCTGCTGCCAAGGATGATAAGAAAAAAAAGAAGAAGAAGGGTGTTGTTGTTGCTGTAGAATTGGCTGATGATGTCCGTCAGGCTTATGAAGAAACTTTGGCCCAGATTGATAACTTTGGTGGCGAGGAATTGACTGCCATCATGAAGAAGTTTGATATCCGTTCTCCTGAATCTGGTAACGAACTCTCCGAGCCCAAGGAATTCAACTTGATGTTTGAGTCTTTGATTGGTCCCACTGGCCAACTTAAAGGGTAATTTTGGTTTATTGGGAAAGAGTAATGGAAAGAAACTAAAACCGTAATTGATAGTTTCTTG
Source organism: Backusella liffmaniae (assembly GCA_024140265.1). Lineage (NCBI taxonomy): Eukaryota > Fungi > Mucoromycota > Mucoromycetes > Mucorales > Backusellaceae > Backusella > Backusella liffmaniae. The sequence continues at coordinate 74,917 of VCJE01001666.1, read as the reverse complement.
CGCCCCGAAACTGCTCAAGGTCAATTCCTTAACTTCAAGAAACTCCTTGAATTCAACAACGATAAAATGCCTTTTGCTTCTGCTCAGGTTGGTCGTTCTTTCCGTAATGAAATCTCTCCTCGTTCTGGTCTGTTGCGTGTTCGGTAAGTAATTATAGTATATGGAAATACGAGATACAAAGTGTTTTAATCCTTATCATCCACCTAGTGAATTCACCATGGCTGAGATCGAACACTATGTTGATCCTGAAGATAAGAACCATCCCAAGTTTGAAGATGCTAAAGATATTGCTTTGACTCTCTTGCCTAAGGATGTTCAAATGAGCGGTAAAACTGATACAGTTTCTATGACTGTTGGCGAAGCCGTTGCCAAGAAGGTCATTGATAATGAAACCCTTGGTTACTTCATGGCTCGTATCTATCTCTTCTTGAATAGGATTGGTATCAAGGATGCCCGTCTTCGTTTCCGTCAGCACATGGATAACGAAATGGCTCACTATGCTTGTGATTGTTGGGATGCTGAAATTAAGACCAGTTATGTAAGTTATTGCTTTCTATCATAGAAGGGGGCAATATATATTTATTTGAAGGAAGAGATATTAACGTCTTATTCATATATATCTAGGGCTGGATTGAGTGTGTCGGTTGTGCTGATCGTTCCGCTTATGATTTGTCTGTTCACTCTAAGCGTACAAATGAAAAGTTGGTTGTTCGTGAACAACTTCCCGAACCTCGTGTCATTGAAAAATGGCTTGTTGAAATCAACAAAAAGACTTTCGGTCCCAAGTTCAAGAAGGATGCCAAGGTTGTTGAAGAGGCTTTATTGAATTTGGCTGATGATGTCGCTTCCAAGCTTGCCGCTGATTTGGAAGCCAACGGTGTTGGCTCTATTCAAGTCAATGGTCAAACTTATGAAGTTTCCAAGGATAACCTTACCATCCAACGCGGTACCATCACAGAACATATTCGCGAATACACTCCCAATGTCATTGAACCTTCGTTCGGTATTGGTCGTATTCTTTATTCCCTTTTGGAACATAGCTGGTGGGTCCGTGAGGATGATGAAGCACGTAATGTTCTTTCTTTCCCTACTGTTGTCGCCCCCTTCAAGTGCTGCTTACTTCCTCTTTCTGGTAACACTGCTTTCGAGCCCCTCGTTCGCAAGTACTCTCGCGAACTTAGAGCTGCTGGTGTCTCTATTCGCACTGATGACTCAAAGGCTTCCATTGGTCGTAGATATGCTCGTAATGATGAGCTTGGTATCCCTTTTGCCATCACTATTGATTTCCAATCTGTTGAAGACGGTACTGTCACTCTTCGTGATCGTGATTCAACCACCCAAACCCGTGATAGCTTCGAAAATATTGTCAAGATTCTAACAGCTGCTTAAGAAATGTCATTTTTTTTCTATTTTTCTTTTTTGAATAAACAAATAAATAAATTAAATGAATACAAATTTTTATTGTATCATAGAGTATAAAAATTAATTGAAACTGGTCATAATAGATAATTGGATATCAACGGAAAAGTACATGTTATTTTAAAGTCTAATAACAAGTAAAAACACTTTCAAATCATTGGAATAATGAGCGGTTTACTTCGGATGTATAGAATTAGATATTCTCCATATTGATATTAACTCTATGGCAATGTATAACCATAGACAAACCGAAGGGTTTTAGCGTAGGAGGCCGGTTGTGAGCATATTATTATTTATAAGATACTTTGGCGAGATTTTTTCAAAAGAAAACAGTGCCATCATTTAATACCTTTCTCTGTTCATATTTGATAATAATTGTTACTAGTCTAGTTTTTACTTAATACCAATTCACAGATGATGGTTGAAACAACAACGTCCTTTTTTATTTCATTGCGGGTTTTTTTACTACATTGAAGGGCTTTCTGGTGCTTTACAACAGTCACTGTTCCACTTTGCATAAATATTTATTTTATCGCAAATAATAAATAGAGACAGTGGTCAAGCAATTAACCCCACTTCTTTTCACGAGTGTTCGAATATTATTATTACTTTACTTCTGATCACAAATAAAAAAAGATGTACGGTACTCCAGAAACGTTTACTTTCACTACAAAAACGAACGAATTTGATTGGCGCGGAATTTCAAATATTTTGGTTGAAAATTTAGTAATATTAGTTTTACCACTTTCAACCAATTCCGGTCTTAGCTCAGTGGTAGAGCGGGAGACTGTAGTGTACACTGTCATCTCTAGGTCACTAGTTCAAATCTGGTAGACCGGAATACGTAATAACTTATCATGAGTTTTTCTTTTTACTTGTTGGTGAATTGTAATAAATGATGTTTGCTTGAGGAACATCACTAAAATAGAGAAAGTTATATTTATGCCAGTACTTTAGAAATGATGGTCATTTGCTGATTTTACTTTTTCTCTTTGTTGACTTTTGTAGCACTTCCATTCAGAATTTACTAAAAACACTGCGAGAAGAAAAAATGTGGTTCTATAAAAAAAGACCTAAAGCGAATTCCTAAAGTACTTGGCCCAAATCAGCAAAAAGAAAGTAATGGATATTTATTTAATATTCACTTTCTTTTCCAGATCGATTGTTTGAGTAAGCAATGTAGAATATCAGTATTCAGTTTCGTAAAAAAAAACTCATTGTAACTCAAACGTCGTACATATTGTTTTTTGTTGCTATTATAATTCAAGAATTGGGCTTGAGGAAGGAGCAGCCTTGGAGAGAAAAGGAAATTTCAAGTACGACGCTGGCTTTTCAAATTGTAACACTTCTTAAATAGCCCAAATGCGCAGGCCCTGTTGATACCTTTGTACCTTCTTCTTCTTTCTATTTACAAAATAAAATGTCTCAACAGGGAACTTTTAATATCAACACTTATGATTATGTTGTTGGAATTGGTAATAAAGAGTTGATTTGTAAATAAACAAACACTTAACATTTTCTTTCCTTCAAGATTTCGGCACTACTTATTCAGGATGCTCCTGGTCTAGTTGTGGAAGTAAAAAAGATGCTCAGATAGTAGATGTGACCAGTTGGTATGCTATTAGTAAAAATATTTCTACTCATTTTCCAAGCATTTACATCTATTCGTAGGCCAGGGCATGATAGTAACCATTACCCAAAAACACCCACAGCACTTATATACGACAGTAGTGGAAAGCACAAGTACTGGGGTAAAAAAGCTGAAAAGGAAAAATTAAAGCTCTCAGATAAAGAAAATAAGTTCTACTCGTTATTCAAGTTGTACTTGCATCAGCCAAATGCTATAAATTTACCGCCGGGATTTTCAAGCGTGAAACTCATTAGCGAATACTTGGAATGTCTCCATAGTTATGTATACAAGGTTATGGAGAGCAAGATTAGTAATCTAAATCGGAAGCGACTCAGGTATTGTCTTACAGTACCAGCAATTTGGGATGATCAAGCAAAGGCGTCAATGCGTGAAGCTGCAATTCGAGCTGGAATCATTGATCGTGATGATCATCCACTTCGACTGATGCTCATTAGTGAACCTGAGGCAGCTGCTATTTATTGTGAGAAGCGAATGAAGGAGTTTCAATTGAGCGATAAACAGCGATTTATGGTGTGTGATGCAGGCGGGGGCACAGTAGATTTGATCATCTTTGAACTGAATAAAGATGAGAATGGAAATCGTACTTTACATGAAGTCACCAGTAGTTCAGGAGATGCATATGGCTCTTCATTCGTGGATAAAAACATGCTGAGTTTGATAAAGGAAAAGTTAGCGTCCGAAGGAGAGCTTTCAAGAAAAAGGCTAAACATCGTAATGGACACGTTTATAATAGAACAAAAGGTAAGAAAGAAGGAAATGTGTGATAGTTTTGATATTCACTTCTAAAGGATCCATCTTAGACGGTATTTGGTGAAGGAAAAAATGATATCTATATTACACTTCCCAGTAAATTAAGAAAGGACAAAAAATCCATCAAGGACAATAAAAGTCTTGGTATAAAAGATGGGAAATTGCTTGTAACCTATGATGAGCTTCGTACACGAGTTTTCGACCCAGTGGTAGAAAAAATTCTTGGCTTGATTCGAGAACAGCTAGAGCAAAATAACCAGGAAGAAAACCTGAATGGCTTACTGTTGGTAGGAGGTTTTGGGCGAAATAAATATTTGATGGATCGGATCTCTGAAGCATTTCAAAACGAAATCAATGTCATTAAACAAGTACCTCGTGGAGAGCTTGCTATTTCTCGCGGTGCTGTATGCTTTGGTCTTTCTCCCACTTTGATATCAGAACGTATCTCAAAAAGATCTTATGGAATTATGGCTGCTTTGCCTTTTAATCCATTGCTGGATAACAAAAGTCACATAGTCATAAATAATGGTATTCCTTATTGTGCCAGAAGATTCAGTGTGTTTGTGAAAAAAGGGCAAATGTTGAAGAATAATGAATACATGTTCAAGAAATACACGGTGAAATACCCAAACAACACAGATGCAGGTAAGATGAGAGGTATTGTTATGTATCACAAACTGATGGCTTATTTTCTCCTCTGTTTTTTCTTATTTAATCACTAGATTTATATGCATACAATGGTAACGGAGATCCTCCACGGTCTATAACCGACCCAAGAGTATACAAAGTAGCCAAGTTTCCCATCAAAATGCCTCATTTTCCCGACATGGCCAAGGGTGATAAAGTAGAAATGTTCATTCATATGTTCTTTGGCCAAACTGAAATAAGGGTTGAAGCAAAAATTCGACATTACAAATTTACATTTACATCAACTTTTGAATCTGCAGAAAAGTTTAAAGTGGGAAGATCTCTAACACCAAAAAAAATAAACATCACATCATCATTACTATAATAATTATAAAAATATTATCATTAAAAAATGTTATTGTTGCACATGTTGTGCCTGTCAAATGAAAAGAGAATTATCTAGATTTTTTTAGGATAAAGAGATGTGCTTGGATCTTTATCTTTCGATGAGAAAGGAAAAACTAACGAAATAACGTACATGCATATAAAACTTTTCCTATTTTGCAATGGCTAATATAATAACAAGTTGTGTTGCGATTGAAAAGAAGTTTATACATCTAGTACAAATAAATAACTCTTTTTAACGTCAACATTATCACCCCTATTGCGTGTGAGATGATCATAAGATAAGAAGGTTGTTATTGTGCAAAAGGAATATACAGCTATTTTCTTTTCTTTTCTTTTTATATAAGCGAATGAACTGGAGAAGTAACCCGAAGGAAGTGTAATAAACTATATTCCCGTTGACATTTGACAATCGATACAGGAAAATAATAGAACCGATCGAATGAAAAGAAAATTACACTTTTCAAGACAAATAGTGCTCTCAAGAAGCTGTGGTATCACAACGATATCACATATTTGGGTAAATAGTAGTGGGAACCATTGTTCTTTTTTACATATGGTATATTTATTCGAAATAAAACTTCTCCAAGCGCAACGGAATATCTGCCATCCTTCTTCTATGGAAGATAAATTGTCCGAAATTAAATGCTGTGGCTCTATCAAGCAGAACTATTCGAAATGTTTACTGAAAAAACAAGAAAGTTGGATTATTTTTATCAACAATATACTAAATTAAATTAAAATATCCCAATCAACAAAGGTATACTTGTATTCCATTGTTAAACTTATTTGTAGTTTTGCGAGGATGTTGCAATGGACGAGTATATATATTCTATAAAGCAAGTTTGCTAAAATATTAAACCTACAAGTATTGTGCTATGGTAACATGTTATCTGCTTCATTAAATTCCAGAGCCAATGTTTTGTTTTCTTATTTTTCATAGCCTCATCTCCCCTGTTAAATACAATCAATTACTACTTGGTACTTTTTTTTTAAAAAAAAAATAGTATAAGAAACTGTTTATTTATTAGAATTAGAATTTCATGAAGAGAGATATCAACAAGTGTGCACATATTAAATAGAAATAGCATAATAGAATATGTGGATATATTAGTGATGGCTTGTGAAAAATTAGATACAATTATAAGCATGTTGTAACGGCGACTGCTCTGCTTCAGGTAACAATATTAACCACTTTATACAACACAGTTGGAGTAACTTGTAAGAATGTACGAAGAGATAAAGCAAAGATACACGATATAAAAGTTTCTAGACGAAAGGTTAATATCTGCTTTCAAGTACTTACCAAACAGCGTCTTGTTTAACTTACTAAATGCCATTTTCTCCCAAGGTTCCATCACATAGCTACCTGTTATCAGCTCGTATTGAAAAAAACCTTTTTTGGAGATATTGAGAAATATATCTTGTGTCCATCATTAAATTATTACCATTGTTATGTATAAAGGAGAAGAATCAAAAGAGTGGGATGAGACAAATGTCTTTTTGAATGGAGAGCAGTGCCTTATATATACATTTTTGCATCATTTTCTGTTTAAACACCGATAATTGCATAGAGAAAGCTCAATCCGGATGATTTGAATAATGGAATAAATTCAAACCATGGATCTGCAAGTTCATGTAGGGTCTTGTATCACATAGCTTTAAAGACAATCTATTGATCATTTTTTTGTTCAGAATGAAGGTGTATGTCACTTACCAATTATTGATGATGAAAGTGTTAATTTTTTTCAAGCTGACGATATCCTTGTTCAATATCACTTTATATTAATACTCCAAATAAATGGATACTAATAGAATGATTCTTACTATTAAATCTGTCATTACGTCTCAAAAGGTAACATTGTGCGTTAAATTTAAATATTTTAGCCATAGAAATGACTACATCAAGAAGCACTCAGTTCGAAGGAACTTGAAATTACACTCTCTGATCTCGATCCCAATCTCGTCTTTGCGTACTCAATGTTTACAGGCAAAGTCTATTTTTACATCACAACCCAAGCAAATAGTCTAATAGTATGAGATCATCCCTTCTGTTTACACGCAAAATAAATGATAAAACAATATATATGATTTTATTATTTCAATAAGGACACATGATTCTATACTTCTTAACGGGTCTTGAAGTCTAAAAATTAAGTACAAAAGATATCAGCTTCATTTCCTCTTAGTTTCTTTCCCCCTTCCAGTTAATTACTTACAATCCAAGAGGACGTTCATAGCCTCGGATTCCTCTCCGAAATCGGTAACAGCAACGCAAGAGCAGCCAACGACCTTACGGGCGTTACCCTCACGATCGATCTTGCAAAGACCAGCCCATTCACCGAGCTTCTTGGCATCAGAGACCTTGATCAAGTTGATGTTGTGCTCAGCACAGAGAGCCTCAACAAGCTTGATGTATTCGGATTCAGTGCAAGATTCGCAGAGAACAGCCAAATGAGCCTGGCGTCTATAACCACAATTGTCAATGTCATACACACTTCAGCACACATGTCTATACATTACCTATCCAAAGCCTTGACGGCTTCCTTCAAACCACGAGCAAGACCATCGTGAACCAAAGCGCGACGAAGGACTTCCTGAAGGGCATCTTCAACGGACATTTGACCGGCAGGAGCTTCGGCGGCAACTTCGACTTCCTGGTTTTCGATGATGACTTGTTCCTCGTCAGACATACTATTAAAAAAAAAAGTTGATGTCAATATAAATCCATCCATCCATCCATCCATCCTTTCTATCCATCCATTGTATCAGATGTGGTCACATACTTTGGTATTCTAAGGTTTATGAAAAGAGAAGGTTTCTTTAATGCCAGATTCCAGCTTACTTTTGTCTCATTATCACTACCGCCCGCAAGTAGTGGAATGTCAACGAATAACAGTCACTTTAGTATAAGCCATATTTATGCTTGAGTAGCAATCATTTGTACAATGGAAATAGTAATGTTTGCAATACATAGTTATTGTTACTTTAGTATCGTTCTTCAGGCTCTAATCGATAAAAGAGATATTATTCTTAAACGCACTAAATGCATTAGCAAAAAAAAAAACCGTTTACGTTAAAATGTTTTAGTTTGGACAGAAAGTATAATAATTCTTTACTATTTTTTAAATGAACAATTCAGAAATGTTTAACAGAACTTACAGAACATTATAAACTAACCAAATAATTATAAAGCGCATTGGATACTACTTTTAAACACAAAAACAATTCGAACTTTATTTTTATTTTTAAATGAAACTTTGTTAATAGAATCGGAAGCAAAAAAAAACAAAACCATAAAAAAAAGGCGGGTATAGTATTTAAAAAGAAATAATGTCATTAGTGATATTAAAATAAAAAAAGTAATAGTAGTATTTTTGCGAATTTATGCGGCCGGCGCACTGTGACCCATAATAAATCCATTTGAAAGTAAATCATGCTCATTCATGGTTGAAATTGATGGAAGAGAGTCAGGTGCTAGTAAACAATCCCTAACAAGTAATCTTCTTAAGCGCTCGTGCGAGCTTCGACAACCAGCTAAATGACGATAAAAGAGAAAGATGTTGCTTAGTACAACTATAATGAAATGATATTCTTTTATTCATATGCAGGGAGATTTGACACTTACCGATTGCAGCTTTTTCGAACCAATAGGTTGCCTGTCTTATATCAACAGGACATCCCAACCCTTTTTCATAGCAATTGGCTAGATGAAACTGTGCAGCAACATGATTTTGGTCTGCAGCGCGTTGAAATAAATTGAATGCCAATTCCAAATTTTGTCTTGCACCAAGGCCTCCTTGTACATGGAGGGCAAGTTTATCTTGTGCACGAGCGTGATTCTGCTGCGCGGCCTTTTGGAACCAGTAAACTGCTTTTTTAGGGTTGACTTTGACACCGATGCCATTTTGGTAGCAAAAGCCCAAATTACATTGTGCCCATGCATTGTTTTGTCGTGCGGCTTGCATATACCAGTAGGCTGCCCGTTTAGCGCTTTTAGTGACACCCATTCCTTCCTCAAAGCAAAAGCCCAAAGAGTTTTGTGCGACAGGGTTTCCTTGTTCTGCGCTGAGCTTGAACCATTTCACCGCTTCCATTTCATTCTTATCGACACCAATACCATTTCTGTAACAGTACCCCAAAGAAAGCTGTGCAGGTGCATGGTTATGACCTGCGCTCAGCATATACCAGTAAACTGCTTCCTTTTCATTGATTCGGGTACCTACGCCATTTTGATAACAGTAGCCTAATGAATGAAATGCAAAAATATTGCCTTGGTCGGCACTTTTTCGAAACCATTTTAGTGCTTCTACTTGATCTTTCTCAAGACCAATTCCGTTTTGATAGCAAAAACCCAAGTTGTGTTGTGCTCTGGCGTGTCCTTGAAGAGCAGCCTTCCTGTACCATTCGACACTGATGGATGCTTCCTTTGGAACACCAATGCCGTTTTGATAGCAATATCCTAAATTGCATTGGGCCCATGGATACCCTTGATTTGCGGATCGACCATACCAAAATGCAGCCAAAGTATGGTTTTGCTCTACACCGATCCCATCTTCGTAACAGTATCCCAGCGAGTTTTGAGCGAATGCATTATCCTGTTGGGCAGCAATACGATACCAACGTACCGCTTCAGTCATGTTTTTCTTGACGCCAATCCCATCTTCGTAACAATAGCCAATGTTATAAATAGCAACGGTTTCTCCTTGGTTTGCTGCTAAACGGTACCAACGCATGGCTTCGGCTTCATCCTTCTCAACACCAAAACCCTCCCCGTAGCAATAACCCAGGATGCCCTGACCGCGACAGTTTCCCTGTTCTGCACTCTTTTTATACCAGACAAAAGCAACACTTTCGTTTTTTTCTACAGCAATACCATCATGGTAGCACACACCTAGACAGTATTGGCTAGCAGGGCACTTGTACTGCGTAGCAGCACGATAAATCCAAGCAATTGTTTTTTTGCCACCAGCCTGAATAATGGATTCCCATTTTTGGGTTTCTGTTCGATCAATGCAGACACCAGGGCGTCCATATTTACGTAAAAATGCCAATCTTGAAATAGCCATCGAGACTCGCTCATCAGCATCGTCATCTTCTCTATTTGATACGGCAATGATATAATACTGTTCAGCCAATTGAAAGTTTTTTGCAGTGCCATAGCCAAATTCATGACAAAATCCAAGGATGGCATATGCGCCTAAATGGTGAAAGGAATTGACGGCCTTCTCCAATAATTCAAGTGTATGTTTATAATCTACAGGATACCCGTTTCGGCCAAATAAATGGTTTTCTGCTTGCTCGACAATTAGCTCTGCTGTTGTACTTTTATTATCATTGGTGATTGCGTCCACTAGTTTTTTATTTATCATTTTTCCAAATAGATTTCGTGAGCAATATAGTAATTGTTGGATTAATGGTGATGTTGCAGTCGACATTTTTTTGTTTTCTGCTATTTAATGTATTTTCACAATTAATGGATTGTTGGTATCTTTTTATTGTTACTTTAAAATTACTTTGTATTACTTTTTTTTTCACTTTCGTCCTTAATATTAATATTACTTTTTTTTGTTAGAAAAAATAGAAAACGGGAAAAGAGAAGAAAGAAGAGAGAAGAGAGAAGGGAGAAAAGAAGTAAGAAGTAAGAAAAAAAGAAAGAAAGAGGTATATAAATAAACAAAATCATCAAAATCTATAATAAAAAAACTAAATTTTATAATGGATATGCAAGGTCATTTCCTTTGTAACCTGGACCCCAAGCAACATTCGCCCTCGTTTATCTCCTACCAAGGATGTTTTTTTCCTTCTGGATCATCAGGTCTTCATTTTTTTCATATTTTTTGAACACAAAATGTCCATGTATGACAAAAACGCTTCCGGAAGCATAGTTCCATATTTACTACTTTTGTTAACATAAAATAAGCATATTGAGAGAACAATAAATAATAATAGCACTAATAACCGTAATAATAAAATAATAATAAATAATTTATAAAATAATAACATAATGGCTCCTTTACCCCTTCTTAAATTCCCCTGTTTTATTATATATATTTTGTTGTTGCTTCCATCATTATTTTAGCTTTTAATACTTTTTTAATTCATTGAGTTTCTGGCTATTGTAACATAAAAGTGTGTGATAAGCATTCCTTCACTTGAGTATATCTGCAGATCAAGTCATATCGTATTTTAGTCATATTTATTTATATTTAAGTAACCATGTAACAGTGAGCGGAACAAAAATCCGAAAATATAACAGAAACAGACAAAAAGGAATATTTTCTCTCCTTTTTTTAAACAAAGTGAAATAACGAAATCCAACACTCCGATTTTTTTATTTTTTTTTTACTTTGATCAGGATTTTGTCCCTTTAAGTTAATAGCGTCACTTTTCATTCTTTTTTGAATTCATTCATGAGATCTCTTAATAATAAAATCAAAAAGTAACTTTCCAATATACTCAGAAATACCACCACATATACACAAAGAAACGAACTATTCTAGTTACTAAAAAGAGATAATAGCAAAAACATTGCAGCCACAATAATAACAATAGCAATTATGATAGTCATAAACAGGATATTATTATAATAGATAAAACAAGGAGAGAGTAAAAGCATTAATGCATTATAGTTCTTCCTACAGAAATCTATTATGCGTAAAAGATCTTTCTTTTATAATTGAGTAACTATATAAAAAAAACCACTCCTTATGACAAGTTGTTTTTAGGACTTGATTGACGCATCAAGGAGTGACATTTTATTATAAGACGATATTCCAGGATTTATATACTTGTTGAATACAAACAATCCCGATTCTTGTTTTTTTTCTTTATTTTGGTTTTTATATATATTCTTTACTTCAGCAATATCCAAATGCACCATTGATTCTAATGGCAATTGATATGTGCGCTTGTTCACTATTCGATTAAACTTTAAAAACCAAATGTATTAATTTTCCATTTAATACTTTTGTAAACAAATAAAATGACCATTGTAAGTTAAAAGTTGTTTTTATTAACTGACGGACCAAACATTAACTAAAAAAAAACAAACAAACAAACACGCTCTCCAGATGAACTTACATAAAATGACAAAACGGCTTTTACGGAATTTCCAACACTGATAATCTCTCTATTTCGCTTTGCTTAATACCACATTAAGACAATTTTATCAGGTTTGAGGATAATACAGGGTTTATCTTTACAAATCTATGTAATTTGTTGTCTATAGATCCTGTGAAACCTTTTTGCTTTTGCCAAACCAATGCATATTGGCGCCACGTCTGCCAAAAATGGACGCTGCTATAGATCAAATCTCCTTTTACTCTTCTCATATTTGCATTATATAAGCCATAGAAATAAGTATAGTAGACTGATTTCCAAAAATAATAAAAAGTCAATTTTGATTGGAGCATACAACTAATAAGCCGTATAGATTAAGGAAACAGTACCTGATAAACTGGAAAGAGACAAGTTTTCTAGGACATTTGTGTTCAACCTTCCTGGAAAAGCAATAGCAATAACAACAATAATCTGTTTCCAGCTTTTTGCTGAAATTATCAAATAGATAATTTACATACAAGGGAATCCGATAAAGAAAAAAAAATCAAGGGAAAGGGACTCCCATTAAGGTACCCCTTAAAAAATTTTTAAAGCCTTATCTGACAAGAATCAAGTCATGTCAATCTGCATAAAGAAGAAAAGTGCGGCACATGAACCATGCTCAAAGCAAGATTATAAATATTAAAACGCTACTAACTGAGACAAAATGAGAGACAAATATACACTATGAGCCCTTTATTTTTAGAAGAGTAAATGCATTTTGTGTTCTAATTTAAAAAAAAAAATGTCAGAGAAGTTCAAGGAAGCTTATCTCATTAACAAAAAGAAGGAAAATCACCTCCTTTCATTTCTCTTGATTCTTTCGAAAAAAAAAATTGCTAAATGAAAAATTATTATTATTATGTTCTTTTCCCTTGAAATGGTTTAAAAACTTACTGATCTGATAAACTTTATTATTTGTTAAAATAATGTGGTATGAGCATCATTTACAAGCGTTCAGGTCCCACTTCTTTATAATGTGTGACTTTTTATTATTTTTATCAATAAAATAAATATACAAAAAAAAAACCGTTTATTAGAAGATTGTCAGATCATTTAAACTCAAGATAATCAAGTCAGTGGATGTACATTTCGATTTGCTCTTGAAATGTTAGTTTTTTCGAGACTGGGAATACTTTTGAAGATATCTTTTTTTTTGGCTGATAGTTTTTATTACAAAAAAGCAAGATCAAGATCTAAAGTGATCAACCAGAAGTAACTAGAGTTTAAAAAATATAAAGTGAATTTAAAAACAGGGGAAGAGTACTTAATCGCACAAAATAGCGTTTTATTTTTTAAAAAAAAGTTTATTTACAAAAATAACAATCTGAGAAATTCAACCCTACCTAATAAAATGTTCGGAGTTAGAAAAGCCATAAAAAACAATACATTTATAAAGAACAGAAAAAGGAATACATCAGAAATCAATAGTCGATGTCGTCACAGTGCATCAGAAGCAGAACTGACGAATTTGACTTTTGTTTCATCATATCCGCTTACTTTTTCGTCTTTATAAAAAGAAAAGATAATTACCTTTTATATCAGTTTTATACACGCAAATTCAATGGTTATGGAGAGCCCGGATTGTGTCAGTGAGTCATTACGACCAAGTGCCTATGTAGAGGATAAACAATTAGTATATTGTGATAAGAGTAAAAGTAAACAGTAATAAAACAAGCAGAATCAGATGGTGATGCATGTATAAAATCCAAATCGTCATGCTTTTCAGTAGTTTGGGATACAATCGTCATCTTCTGTTGTTTTATTTATTTTTTGAAAATGAACTTACCACAACCAGTCTCCTCCATAAAGCAATGCATTTCCAAAATATTATACAACATAAATAGTGTACATATCTAAATAAGAAAGTATGTTAGAATATAAAATTTAAGATATATAAATGTAAATGAAATCAAGTGGTCTTTTGCTCAGATACGAGGAATTCCATTGTCGGTTTACTCCACATGGCCCTATTCGGGAAGAATAATCGATGTTCTCTTCTCTGCAAAAGACCACAAGAATGCTCCATCTTTTTTTTAAAAAATACTTGCCTTTAACCAATGTTTACGTGTAAGAAGTACTTTAAAGATTTTAAGAATTTTTTTTTTTTAAATGTTTTTTTGAAAAAATTTTTCGTTCCCTAAAAATATTTAAAGTCACAACATGTAAAAGTAAGTCACTTTGCACATCGCGCTCTCAATATTTGTAGTAAAGTTGGCTCTGGTATTAGACACCTCGTCGGATAAGACAAAGTTGAACTTCATCTTATTCTTGTGTGATAATTACCAATTTTAGTAGTTTGATGTCACTTAAATAAGCCAATGTTGGCTAAGATTTCATAAATAAGAAAATATTGCTCAACATTGTCTCATCCAACGCGGTGTCTATTACAAAAAGAAAAGTTATCAATTATACAATTGATTAGCAGGTTGAATCTTACTTTGGCATCTTGAAAGATAATTAGCCTATTATCAGGAGGAAGGCTAGTTTCGGAGTCAAATAAAGTAATATGATTATTACCATCACAAAAGTGATTATCATTGTTCTATGAATACTTTTTGAGCTTGCCTCCGGTGAAACTACATATAAACACCAAAGAGTAGTATTGCAT
>VCJE01001666.1:27747-39421 GCA_024140265.1 Backusella liffmaniae | reverse complement strand
TTTTTTTTTTTTTTTTTTTTTTTTTTTTTAGATCTTGAGTTTTTTTTTCTCATTCTTTGATCACCCAGTAAAAGCATATATATACAAATGGGACAATTTAAAAAAGAAAAGGCAAGAGTTGCCCGTGACAAGGCTGGTGGAGACGATCGTGCAAAAAACTTGAGAGTCAAGGGCGAGAACTTTTACAGAGATGCCAAAAAGCTTAAATACATCAATATGTTGAAGGGCGGTAAAGCCGTTCGTAACTCTCAGGGTAGAATCGTACAGGCAGCTGAATTTCAAAGCACTGAAGTCAAGACAGCCCGAGTTGCACCCAACAGAAAATGGTTTGGTAAATATTGATAGATATAAATATGTGAATAGGCACAGTGGCTAACTTTCAAAACAAGGTAATACAAGAGTTATCGGTCAAAAGGCATTGGAGGATTTCCGTGAATCGCTTAGTGCAAAGGTGGATGATCCTTATCAGGTTTTATTAAAGCAAAACAAGTTGCCAATGTCACTTTTGCAAGATTCTACAAAACACACTCGTATGCATATTTTGGAAACAGATAGTTTTTCAAATACTTTTGGTAATAAGTCTCAGAGAAAGAAGCCAAAGTTGGCCATTGGGTCTATGGAGGAGTTGATGTCTAAAGTAGATGATACACATGGTAAACACTAATAGATAAAATACAGCAGAAAATGGAGAAAGAGTTATTTATGTATGCCCTCTTTTTCTCCTTGAAATTTAGACACTTACAAGTCAGAGAAGGATACCAGTCTCCTTGCCAATAAAGAATCAGATTATACCGATGCCGCCCGTGCATGGTACCTCCAAGCTGGTCAATCTAAGCGTATTTGGGGTGAACTTTACAAGGTTATTGATTCCTCCGATGTCATCATTCATGTTCTCGATGCCCGTGACCCCGAAGGTACTCGTTGTCGTAACGTTGAAAACTTTATCCGCAAAGAGAAGCCTCACAAGCAGCTTCTTTTTGTCCTCAACAAGTGTGATCTTGTCCCCACCTGGGCAACTGCACGCTGGGTTTCTCATTTGTCCAAATCCGCACCCACATTGGCCTTCCACGCCTCCATCAACAACTCGTTTGGTAAAGGTTCATTGATTCAACTTCTCCGTCAATTCTCCTCCCTTCACAGTGACCGCAAGCAGATCTCAGTTGGTTTTATTGGATACCCCAATACTGGTAAATCTTCCATTATCAACACACTCAAGGCCAAAAAGGTCTGTAGTGTTGCTCCCGTCCCTGGTGAGACCAAGGTTTGGCAGTACATCACCTTGATGAAGCGTATCTATCTCATTGATTGTCCTGGTGTCGTTCCACCCAACGTCGATGATGGTGAAACCGATATTATCTTGAAGGGCTCTGTACGTATCGAAAATATCCAGTCTCCCGAGGATACTATCCCCACCATCCTTCAGCGTGTACGTCATGAGTATCTCAAGCGTACTTATGGTCTTCACGATTGGAAGGATTCCACCGATTTCCTTGAGCAGATTGCCAGAAAGACTGGTAAATTGCTCAAGAAGGGTGAACCTGATGTTCATAACGTCTCGGTGATGGTACTTACAGATTGGCTTCGTGGCCGTATTCCCTTTTATGTACCTCCTCCTGAGGATGCCGTCGCACCACCTAAGAAGGAGTCAGCTGAAGAAAAGAAGAGCAAGCTTGGTGTTGATCAAATCTTCTCAAAGATTAACGTAGTGAGTGAATATATGGAGGATGATTTGGCAAATAATGCCAAGTTGGTGGCCGAAGAACGTGCAAAGGTGAAGGAGAAGAAGGAGGCTGCTGCAGCCGCTGCCGCTTCAGTTGCTGCTGCTACATCTACCACCCAAAAGAGCTCAAAGAAGAAGAAGGAGCCAGTAGCAGAAGAGATTACTGATTGGGATGAAGTATTTGAAAGTGTTGTTGGTGAAGAAGGTCCTATTGTCAAGGCACCTATTATTGAAGGTGAAGAAGAAGAAGAGGAGGAGCAAGGAGAGGAGATTGACAGTGAACTTGAAATGAGTGGTGATGAAGAAGAGGAAGAAGAAGAAGCACCTATTGTTGAGGAACAGCCCACTAAGAAGAAAGCAAAGACAGCAGCTGGTGAAGCTGAAAAAGCCAACAAGAAGAAGAAGGTCGGTGTTCACTACTATGAAACTGCCAATATCAAGAATAAGAACCGTAACAAGACTAAGCCTGATGAGGGTGCAAAGAAGGTGCTTCGTAGTCGCTTAAAGGGCTCTGCTAGTGCAGGTACCAAGCGTAAGAGAAATTAATTTTATTAGACCAATTATCATTTTTTATTGCTATTTGTAAACTCGCTTTTGTTGTCAATCACTCCCTTTCTTTGTATTTTGCATTTTTATACTTTTTTTTTTCTTTCCTTCTCATTTTATTATAAAATAAATTTTTAACTATTGTAATGTATCTATATCCTTCTCTTCTTTTAATATCAAACATCTTAATATAATTAACTTGAACGATTTTTTTTTTTTTTTGAGAAGTCCTTAAACTCAAGAGAACTGCTTCTGATTTTCGACTTGTAGGATACCATAACTGAAAGAAAGTTTTTTCTATTCAACAAAGAATCACTCAAGCCATATCCTGGATTCTAGAGGGAAATGCCCGGTTCAATATATACTTTATCTTTTCAAACAAAGACTTTGAAAGGTGCCTCAAAAGATAGATGTGATTGCATGAATCCAGCCAGACAAATGTGGATTGGTTGCTAGGTGATGACGTAAATGGTAATTTAAGGGCACTCACGTGTTCAGGCCTGGTCGCTGATGTTTTTCAAGGTTGGTTTTTTTTTGTTCCCCCGCGTTTATCTTTTTTATTTACCACAAAAAATAACCCCAACTCTTCTTTCAAATGTCTGCATTAAGAACACAATTAAAGGGACTTAAGGAGCTTCGTCTTCAATTCTGCCAAACATCTCCTGCCAGCAGTGGACTTCGGTAAAAAAAGAAACTTGGAAATCGAATCATTGGAGAGAATGTACTGATTTTTTTATGTTTTGTTTGTCATCAACAGTGATTTCGTTGCCAAAAACTATAGCGGCATTAAGCAAGCCAACCCTGAGCTCCCCATTTTAGTCCGTGAAGCCAGTGGAACTGAAGCTCGTGCTTTCGCTCGTTTCGGTAAAGACATTGATATACGTAGCTAGAATTTGACACAAAAACTAATACTGTAAATAGATAAGGGTGTTGAGCGCAAGGTTATTCTTCAAAACGCTTCAGCAGATGATATTGCAAAGACCTTGGAAATGTTGGTCAAGACTGCTTAAATAAATCATTTTTAGTACATAGATATTTACATTAAATTACAATAAAATAGTTGATAAGTAGTTGGGGTGTTTGTGTGAGTGTATTTATTAGGTAAAATCTTAAATTGTTCAGTGAATGGGTGGCTTAAAATCTTGTTTTTAAAATAATAAATATAAAAATACGCCATTGTTTTTTCCCTCCTTTTCCCTTTTGTTTTGTTTTTATTATTATCTAAAAATGTCAGTTAATATTACTTTACCAAAGTTATTTTCGAACACAAAGCCTTATGCAAATGCTTTAAAACTGTCTATTGCTGCCAGTGTCAAGGGCTCCAAGGTTGCTGAAACTGCTGGTGATGCCGTTGCCTTGGTTGCATCCCCTGAAGTATCTTTGACTGACGCGAACGCCGCTGTCAAGTAAGCGAGATATTACTAGATACAACATAGAATACTAAAAACACGTTTATTTCTGTGTAGGTATATTTTGGATACTACTGCTTTTGATGCTTCCGATATCGCTTTATTACAAACAGCCGCTATTGAAAAGGAAGAAAACGCTGTCAGCCCACTTGTTGTTAAGAAGAGAAACGATGACGCTTTCAAGACTGCAGAAGCTGTCTTGACCCAATATAACAAGGTCTTTGCCAAGGTGAGAAAAAATGACAACTCTTAAAAATGGCAATACGTGTCAAAAAAGGAATTCAACCGCAGCTTTTTATGACTAATAGTGAGTAAATTTTTTATTTGTTTTTTTTTATGCAGAGTTCTGATGCCATCACCACCGTTGATGTCGTCTTTTATGGTACTCTTTATGAAGCCTTTTCTACGGCTAAAGAACCATCCAACTATCCTACTTTACAAGCTTGGTTTGATGTTGTTTCCAAGAACGAAAAGGTTAGCGCCGGTGTAGAATTCATCAAGGAACAGGTATATATTCATAGAAGGACGGGAAATCGACAAAGTGCTAATCAGGTTAATGATAAAAACAGAACTCTAAGGGTGCTAAGCCCAAGAAGCAACATAGCAATGCTGATAAGAAGCCTGCAAAGGCTATTCCAAAGGCAGCTTTCAATGCATCCACTCAAAAGGTGAACACAAATGTCGCTCGTGAAGCTGATGATAAGTCCATCAAGTAAAGTATTAAAAAAGAATGGAGGGAAATGAAGAGATCAAAAAGAGGATTATATAGAGGGAAAACCTGAGTTTTTTTTGGTATAAAAATAGCTAATGATTCCTGCTTTTGATTTAGACTTCCTAAAGAGGGTGAACGTAACATCTTGATTACATCTGCCCTTCCCTATGTTAACAACATTCCTCACTTGGGTAACATTGTTGGTTCCACCTTGAGTGCCGATGTTTGGGCCAGATACTGTCGTGCCCGTGATTATAACACCATCTTTATTTGTGGTACCGATGAATATGGTACTGCTACAGAAACAAAGGCCCTTGAAGAAGGTGTTTCTTGCCAGGCTCTCTGTGACAAGTACAATGCTGTTCATAGAAAGGTGTATGATTGGTTTGGGTTATCCTTTGATCACTTTGGTCGCACCACTACTGAGTGGCAGACAAAGATTGCTCAGGATGTTTTCCTTAAGAACTTGAAGAATGGTACTCTTAAGATTGAAACCATGACACAGCTTTATTGTGAAAACTGCGAACGGTAAGTTGTTATTGGGTTAATAACAGATCGTGAAAAACAAAAGAGAGGAATAGAAAATGGATATTCATTATATATCCTTTTTCTTTTTATACATTAAAGTTTCTTGGCCGATCGTTATGTCGAAGGTATTTGTCCTCACTGTAAGTATGACGATGCTCGTGGTGATCAATGTGATGCTTGTGGTAAGCTCTTGAATGCCATTGAACTTATTGAACCTCGTTGTAAGCTTGACAACAACAAGCCCATTACCAAGGAATCCAAGCACTATTTCCTTGACTTGGCTACTCTCCAGTCCAAGATCGAAGCTGCCTTTGAAAAATCCGCCAAGGAGGGTAAGTGGTCTCAGAACGGTATCACCATCACCCAGTCTTGGTTGAAGGAAGGTTTGAGACCCCGTTGTATCACCCGTGATTTGAAGTGGGGTATTCCCGTCCCTGCTGAAGGTTTTGAGGGCAAGGTGTTCTATGTCTGGTTCGATGCACCTATTGGTTATCCCAGTATTACTGCCAACTACACTGATGAATGGGAGAAGTGGTGGAAGAACCCTGAGAATGTTAAATTGTACCAGTTTATGGGTAAGGACAATGTTCCTTTCCACTCTGTTGTTTTCCCTGCTTGTGAAATTGGTTCTGGTGATAATTGGACCTTGGTCAACCACATCAGTACCTGTGAGTACCTCAATTATGAAGGTGGTAAGTTCTCCAAATCTCGCAACGTTGGTGTCTTTGGTACCAATGCTGAAGAAACTGGTATTCCTCCATCTGTCTGGCGTTACTACCTCATGTCTGTTCGTCCCGAGACTGGTGACTCTATGTTTACTTGGAACGAATTCATCACTAAAAACAACAGTGAGCTTTTGAACAACTTGGGTAACTTTGTTAACCGTGCTATTCGCTTTATTTTTGCCAAGTACGATGGTGTTATCCCCAAGGCCGATTTCTCTGGCAAGTTGGAAGCCGATTTGATCAAGGATGTCAATGCCCTCTTGAAGCAGTATGTTGATGCTATGGAAAATGTCAAGATCAGATCCGGTCTTTCTATTGCCATGTCCATCTCTGCTCGCGGTAACCAATACCTCCAGGAATCCAACTTGAGCAACGCCCTCTTTGATGAGACTCGTGAGAAGTGTGATGCTGTTGTTGCTACTGCTGTCAACTTGATCTACCTCTTGTCTGCTGTCATCTCCCCCTTCATGCCTGATACTGCTGAAAGCATGTGCCGTCAATTAAACGCTCCTCTTCGTAGTATCCCCGATGAGTTCTCTATTGACATTTTGCCTCAACATACTTTGGGTGGTGCCGAGTATCTCTTTACTAGAATCGATGAGAAGATGGAGGAGGTCTGGAAGGCCAAGTATGGTGGTACCAAGAAGTAAAAAAATATTCCACCTTTTTTATATATAAGAATAATAATAAAATTAAAAAAAAAGCATTGTAAATTATACGAATCAAGTTGTTTGGAAACACTTGTAAAAGTTGAAACATGCTCATCGTTCGTATTCTCAAACTATTTTTGTTGTACCTGAGGCACATTGTTTTAGGAATGCTAAAATTATTATCCGTCTTTGTTTATGTGAATTATCATAACCATAAAAGTCATTATGACATATTAAAAATATAATTTTGTGAATTTGTTCAAATTCCACACATGAAAAAGTTGGATTTTTATTGACTTTCAATTCTATATAGTCAATGGTGTGATAAAGTAAAAGTTTAAAAGAATAGTAGGTTTTATGATGGTGCTTTCTCAATGAGATGCCTTTCTTCACAGTACTACACTTAGCGTAGTCTTTGGAGTATATACGATTGCGCTTTTGGATTTCGATTCAATGTATTTTTAATTCTCATTTTATTGCTGGTCCCCCCCAAAAAAAAAGCGGCTGTATATTGATCCCTTTCTTTGATTCCGATTTTGTTTTTTAATCTCGCTCTGCACCGAAGTGATTTATGCTATCCAAACCGAGTTCCATCACAGTGTTGGTATGATTATTACGGCTATTTGCTTTAATGTTTAAACATATCACCGAAGTATTCATCTCAAGTTGAATAGAAGTTCAATAAGCATATTTACAATCAAGTTTTACTAAATTTTCGAGTTAACACATTGCATATATTTTACAATAGATGAGTGGGTTTGTTCTCTATTTTTCTGGACGAATGCCAATTTTTCTATTTTTTAAAACACTCAAGTATTGTTTTTTTCCAATCGATTGGCGGATTGTGATTTTTTTGGCGGGTGCAAATTAAAACTTGGCGGCTTAGTATTGAGGTTGTAAAAACTATATGGGGCACTCTGCATCCTTTTTAACAGACTTGCAGCGCTCGAGGGTATACTATAATCATTTATTGTCTATCAAATATAAAATATGAAAAGCATTTGTCCTCAAAATAAATAAAAAAACATATCAGCCAATTTCTAATTTTTATCCGCCAATCGATTGGAAAAATACAATAGATAATAGTTTCTAAATTAAGATTTAAGCATATCAGATTTTAATAAATGTATAAAACTGTATATCCATTTCTCACGGCAAGTCCCATGGTAAAATATTCAAAATAGGCTCACTTTATTTTGATAAAAGTGTCACAGTTGATATAAAAAAGGGATACAAACTTTAATTGAAGATTCTGGATAAACATATAAACACAAGTGAGAATTAGTATCGCTTCTGAGAGCACCTATAGATATTACTCCTTCTTTTTATGCGTACAAACGAGTAAAAAAGAAGATACATTTGATAAACCATTGTTGTTTTGATACCTTGGCGTACGTTCACGGCTTGGGAGTAGCATTCATATTTGCTGATTAAGTGCGCTTCAGCCAACTTAACCAGCTGACAAATCATTCTATATATAAAAAAGTGCTTTCTACTCCTATGGTGTGCATTGGTCACTTTACAAAGACTATACATATTAAATATTTATTAAAATGTGATCATGGTTTATTCTTCCCACTTTCTTTCTTTTCATCCTCCAAAAAACATATCATTAGCCCATTTTCTTTACGATTAATTGAGGCTGAATTCGAAGGCTTTTGACTTCTCGCTTCTCTCTCCGTCAATTTTTTTTTTGTGTAGTGTTTGTGTAAAACGTTGCTGTTGTTTTCTGAACAATGTTACCCAAGATCGAGCACCAAACTAGGTAAAAGGACTTATGGCCGCGTTTTGTAGCACTATGCTACTACGTTTTTTCAATGGATCAGCTGGAGCAGACCCTTAAAGTCACATTTAAATTCTTAACCACAAAGCAGTTTCCCACTTTTTTTTAAAAAAAAACATTTCTCCTTATAAATATCATAGATTTAAGATATTTTTGTTTATTATAAATAAAATAGACAACGCCTTCGCTTTTACATTTCCCCCATTCTATTCTCAAAAAATTATAATTATAATATTTGTAACTCATGATATAGTTTTTATATCATTTTCTAATTCACCTGATGAGATTTACACTTCCACAAAAACACATAACCTTTAAAATAGACCGGATTAATATTTATGTTTGTTTTCAAATAATTGGTCATGATAGAAAACCTTACTTCCTCTCTAATTACACTATGTTTTATTAATTGTAAAAAAGAGAGAAACAAAGGCATCATTATGATCAAAAACGTATGTAGTGGTACAAATTGATGATTTTTTGTGGCATCTATTTAATCATTATGTATTCAAATACAAGTCATAAGAAGGAGGAAAGAAATTCTATATATTAAAAAATTATTATTATTGTTATTAAAGAAAAACAGTACAACATATTCTTATTATTAAACAGGGATATTAAAACGAATAGAATTAAAAAAAAAAAAAGAAAGAAAGATAGAAAATATTTCAATATCTATGTACAAAAAGAAGAGGGAAGGGGAATATATTGAAAAGCGATGTTTCTAATTTGTTCATTGTTTTTACGTAGAGTTTTTTTTTTCTTCAACAAAAATATCATCATGCTATTATAGTCCTTTCTTTTTCTGGAGAGATGCAATAAATTCTATATATACTAATTGGATTTGATTGAAAGAGAGGTTTCTGATGCTGATACTGATACTGATGATGAAGGGGCAGATTTGCAACTATGATAAACTGATGACCAGTAATTTTCTTTAAAAGGACGGCATACAATGGGTGTCATTAGGGATTCAGGTGTACGATAATCAATCACTGTTAATAAGGGGCTTTCGGGTGAATCTACCGAGTCATCGTAACTTGTGGCTGGAGAAACTGGGGAATAGTGTTGTGAAAAACTAAGTAACAAAGAACAAAACAAAATTAATAAATTTGCTGAATCCCTTTGACTGTAGTTGCTTTACTTTAAAGATCTCCATTGTGGATTGTGTGTTTTTTGATGTCTTGAAAGAGTCGTTTTTCTGGTAAATGATTTACCACACCCGCGCACATCGCAGACATAAGGTCTCTTTCCTGTATGTGTGCGACGATGTCTCGCTAAAGAAGAAGACTATACATAAATATTAGTATATACCACATAATATATCTGTTTTTGGGAGGAATCTTACATCACTAAAAGATTTTCCACATGACTCGTATTCACAAACGTGAGGCCGCTCCCCCGTATGTGTACGATAATGTACGGTCAGGGCAGAGCGCTGTATAAACTGTTTTCCACAACCTTCCCATTCACAATGGTAGGGGCGTTCTCCTGTGTGTATTCTTTTATGTCTTGAAAGGTCTGAGCGTCTGGAAAAGCTTTTATTACAATCACTCCATGTGCACCCATAGGGCTTCTCGACATTAATCGATGATAGTGAATCTGAGCGGGATAGACTGGGCTCAGATCTATTTAGTAAATTAGAGATATCCATAGTATTGCTTTATGTGTGCAGAGGGAAGTCTAATATAGGTATACAGAATAATAATAAATAAGAAGAATGTAAGAGGAAAAAGAATGGTTAAACAAAATTAAGCAATTTATATATTCAAGAAAAAGGATCACCAGATCATGGGGACAACTTTTTGCACTATAAAAAGTATGGGATACAAATTAACTTGCCAAAACGGTAACCGCCTATCAAATGCTTAGCTTTGGCTCTGTCAAGTTTTTTTTTTTTTACTCTGCCAAATAAAATTATTCGTCTTCCTTAACTTTAATTAACTGGTGCGCTTTGATTATTAAATTAGCTATTCTTTAAAGAAAAGCGATTTTTCTTTAGATTGTCTCAGATAAACTATAAAAAAGAAACATAATGTAAAGTTGAAGAAAGACTATTTTAATCTAAATTTGGATCTTGATGTTTGCTTTTTTTCAGCCTTGATAAGAAGAAACAAGGTCGATACAATGTTGGTATTTTCTTCATTTTTATTTTCATATTAAAAATCGCATTTCATTTGCTGATTATGAACTTTTTTTTCCCAGAGTCATATTTCTTTTTGATCGAGCTGATTGGTGTAAAAAAAGCACTGACATTCACTATAGTCATGAAACTGTTTTTTTTTTAGTTCAACATATTTATCGTTTAGTGAATATGTCATAACTTCTATATAAATATATAATATTCAAAATTAAATTCAGTACAAATATAATAGAAAGGGTTTATTTATGTTTTATTCGTATCATTTCTATACTATTTATAATGCTTTGAATAAATCCTTAAAAGAATGATCTATAGTGAAGTATCTATTTTCCGTGAAGTTGAATATGTGGATTCGGATATCTCTTTCTTAAAGAAAGAGAACGTTACGTATACATAAACCACAAAAATGGTGCTAAATTGATAATGGAAATTAGTCGTCGATCGGATGTCCTAAATCACGATACTGACATATGTTTTTTCCCATTACTATTATGCATGCAATATATTTATACACCTTTTTCCTTTGGCATCCACACTTTCTTTTTTCTCAACTTTGTTTATTTCATTCTCTATTCTACAACATAAGTCTATCACGTGTGTTCGTATCACCAGTAAATGGGATAAAACGACTGGAACAAAGTTTATTACACTGAGTATAAAACTTTGATCTAAAATGACTCCTCTCAAATTATAGTTCGAGCAAATGTTCTTCAAGTAAAATAATTTCATTATTCCGATTTCCCGGTCCAACTTTATTATTGGTGACTGAGGTAAATAAAGCATGGTTAAGAAAAAGAATTAAAATCAAATTTAAATTAAGTGAAATACAATGATTATACAGCAGTATTTGAATGTTAGAGCGAACATCAACGGTAATAGCATCATAAAATAAGTACAAACATTGTAAACAACGATCGCAAAAGTCTCCCATTGCTTGTCGTTAGTTACAAGTTTATAAAGGAGCAAAATAAGTTTGTAGTTTCTACCTTGGACATACCTGTTGAAAAGTTACACCTTGTTTTTAGTAAGGAATATATTAAAAGTGACTAACTATCAGGTAGGACCGAAATTAATTACAAAAATTTATGCTTGATTTTAAAAGCCATTTGGAACATGAGTTTTAACCGTACCAATGAGTCATTTATATCATTATAAAGTCGTGGTTTTGGTGATTTTAAATATGTTACTCTTATTTTTCTATCATTTGTTCTGGTGTTTTTATAAAGGAATGTTTCAAATCGATAGAAATAGCTTAAAAATTATTATTTTGCATGAATATAAACAAAAAAACAGCGCCACCAAAACAGCTGATATCATCAACACAACTTGGGGTGCAAGTACAGTATCCTTAAAACCCGTTTACAGCTGGTTTAACAAGTTTGACGGTGGTGATATGTCACTTGAAGAGAAGGAAGGTCGTGGACGACCATTAGTGGTAAAAGATGCTCAGTTGAAGCA